>JFBX01000853.1:214983-297968 GCA_001563135.1 Colletotrichum simmondsii
AGAAGCTCTGCTGATCAACGACGTCAGCTAGCCCCGTTTTATTCATGTTATTCATCCAAGTTATTCAAGCGGAACTCCAACAAATGGCATCATGCGGCATACCGTCGCCCAAAAGCAGAAGCAGATGGCTGCTTGCACCGCGCCGTCTCGCTGGGCAAGGTCGCAGCGCAAAACCAAGACACCAGAATAGTATGCCATATGCAGTACCGAGAAGACATTATGGTGTTCACACAGGTCAATTCACTCAAGTGTCGTCCGGCTTTGACCAGATGCAAAGTCTAATCCGAATAATGTCAGCCACAATGTCAGTGATCAAAAGACGAACCAGTGGGTCACTCGGCACTGAAAGCAGGCTTTAGGCCTGAGAGGAGACACAGAGACAAGAAACGCAGGCTGGGAAACATTGATGATTTAGTGTTTCTCGCAACAAACCTTGGGTCGACAGCGGCACAGGGGGGGATCCAATACCTATCAACTCAGGTGCCCCAACAAGTCCCACCTGGGTTCCGGAAACGTCACCAAGTTACCTCCCGCAGTGCGAGCTGGGGGATGCCAGCAACGGGTCAGCGATATGCAGCACCAAGCTCATGGGATGGCAGGGGTTCGGACCACAGCCGGACGCGCTGTGGATGGGACGGTTGCACAAGCATCACAAGCATGTTGAACAAGCTTAGCTGCCAAAGCTAACGCTAGAAACAGAAGCAAGGAGAATGGCCAAAGCCCAAGGGCAGACTGGCACATTGACTCTGGCACCAGGAAAGAAACAAAATACCTACCGGCAGGCTACCCAATGGCTTGGAGTCACTGGACGGCATCAAACACACGAAACCACAACAAGCACACACGGCGGTGAGACATTGTTAGTTGTAAGACTGGGTCTCGCTCAGCTGGTTTCGCGTTTGCTTGATTACCCAGTCTTACCAGTCCCGAAATGCACTCGGCTCTCATACCTCGGTGCCTGTCCTATTTGTTGTTCCCCAGTCCAACTTTAGCCAGAAACGAAGGCAAATCTCGTCTTTGCGGGATCCTCTTTGCAAAGTTCGTATTGCTTTTTGGGAGCTATTAGTGGACCTCCGCCGCTCCTTTACTTCCCTCGGTCTCTCGACTCGAACGGTTCCGTCTTTGCTGGTGTCTTCGACTGCTCCTGACCAAACTCGTATTTACTTGGGGCTAGAAGCTGCTTCTCCCCTCCCACCTTCGTTTTTCGGTTTGTCTCTCGCGGACAACTAAGGCAGATGCAGACTTACGAGACAGAAGAAGCAGCAACAGTCAACCAGTAGTGGCAGCAGCAAGCGTGCGCACCTCCACCGTCATCGCTCCTACTCGATCCTTCCCGGTTACTTCGGTCTGGACGACGAGAGCCTGGATCCTGAACCTGGCAAACTGGACTTGCCTGACCACCTCGGAAACTGACAAGGTGCTACTGCTTCTTTGAGGGGTGTAGTGTGTTCAACCTGCATGCACGTACATGCCAACACCAACATACAAGAACACGCACTTTCCCCGGCTTGAAGCAGTGTTGGTGCGTAAGTGTGTGTGGTGTGGCCAGACCAGCCGCCATACGAATTCACCTCTCGTTTGTTGAAGAGGGGAAAAAACGCCAACCAACCTTGCCGGTTCCTAGCTCGCATCATCGGAGCTACTCCATTACCTCACGAACGTGGCCCGACTCCCATGCGCACCGTCTGCCCGGTTTATGCCAGCAAGTCTTGACATTGTGCAAGTTTTTGGCCGCTTTCTTATTCCAACCTTGCGGCATCCACTCGATCTCTATTTTTGACACTTAATCGACGCTTCCCCCAGATTTCCAATCTTCAGTC
This sequence comes from Colletotrichum simmondsii, assembly GCA_001563135.1. Classification (NCBI taxonomy): domain Eukaryota; kingdom Fungi; phylum Ascomycota; class Sordariomycetes; order Glomerellales; family Glomerellaceae; genus Colletotrichum; species Colletotrichum simmondsii. The sequence goes on from JFBX01000853.1 coordinate 216,804, forward strand.
CAACCTTTCATGCGGTCCGTTCATCGAAGCCAAGGATCCCTCCCACTGCAACCCACCGCATCATGATCGCAAAGCGGGGCCGGCCATCATGGTCTTCTGTAAGCCGGCTTTTGCCGGCATTTTTACTGGCAACCGTCCAGTTCACTACGGCATACAATTTGGATACAAGTGATCAAGGTGAGCGCAAATGGCAATCTGATTACGATCTCGACTCACAAGAGGTATTCATAGCCGGTATCAAAACCATTGCGAGGTCAATGACTGAAGATCTCATGTCGTTCTACGACGGAGACAAGCCTGGCAAGACCCCAGGTCTTCTCCCCGATCCATACTACTGTAAGTACACATCCGAATCCTTGCTCTGCTCTCGACTAACACCATGCCAGGGTGGGAGGCCGGCGCGATGATGGGCACCATGATCGATTACTGGTACTACACAGGCGACAGCACTTGGAACGACGTTGTCACTCAGGGTCTCCTCCACCAAGTTGGCAAATTTAATGATTACATGCCAGAGAATCAGACACGAACCGAAGGAAACGACGATCAAGGGTTTTGGGGCCTTGCAGTCATGTCTGCCGCCGAGTATGGGTTCCCCAACCCCCCGGACGACAAGCCACAATGGCTCGCACTGGCACAGGCCGTATTTAACACCCAGGCCGCGCGGTGGGATCCTGACCATTGTGCAGGAGGCCTTCGATGGCAGATCTTTCAGTGGAATAACGGCTACGACTACAAGAACACCATTTCCCAAGCTTGCTTCTTCGCCCTCGCCGGACGCCTGGCTGTGTACACCGGCAACTCGTCCTACTCCGACTGGGCAGAGAAGACCTGGGATTGGATGGTTAACGTCAAGTTCATTTCCGACGATTACTATGTCTTTGACGGCGGCCACATTCAGTACAACTGCACCAACATCGTACCATATCAATGGACCTACAATGCTGGCGGCATGATCCTCGGCGCTGCCGCCATGTACAACCACACTGGCAGCGAGGTGTGGAAGAACCGACTCGACGGGCTGGTCAAGGGCGCAGATGTTTTCTTTGTTGGCGAGGAGAAGAACATCATGCAAGAGGTAGCATGCGAGACGGTCGAACTCTGCAACCTCGACCAGCAGTCCTTCAAGGCATACCTCAGCCGCTGGCTGGCGGCCATCACTAAATGGGCCCCGCACTTGACTGATGGCATCATGTCCAAGATCCGCGCTTCATCTATCGCAGCTGCATCGCAGTGCAAAGGCGGTACGAATGGGCGCATGTGTGGGTTGAAGTGGACCGAAAACGGGACTTGGGACGGAATGCAGGGGGTTGGACAACAGATGGCCGCGCTCGAAATCACGCTCGGCAACCTCATCGAAACTTCTAATGCACCTCATACTGCAGACGTTGGCGGCACTTCTCAGGGCGATCCTGGAGCCGGAGGTAACGATATCGGCCGGACGATCCCCGCGGTCTCGACTTTGCCACCATTAGGCGGCGGCGATACGGCAGGTGCAGCAATCCTGACGATGGTTGTGCTTGGTCTACTGATAGTGGGTGTCATTTTCATGATGCTGGATGAGACGTCCAAAAAGCCCATGAAGGAGCGGTTCTTCGATTTCCGTTCCGCGCTCCTTGGTGGCGGTGGCCTCGCTGCACTAAGTACCAGGCGAAAGAATGAAGAGATGAATGAGAAGGGCAAGGGAATCGATAATGATGCATCGAGCGACGGTGGTAGTTCGCGTGAAAACGGAATACTGTCTCCCTTACCAACGAAAGGGTACACAATGAACAGCCACCAAGGCCTGCCACAACGAGGAAGTGTGCTCTCTCATATGAGCGGGACAACAGCAGTCACGGATCCGCCTCCAGGAATTCCCATGGTCCGAGAGAAGAGGTTGAGCAGGAAGAGCCGGAACCCAGCACTGCGCAACAGCATTGCGTCACAGCGATCGGCTCGAATTGAGTAGAACCCATCTCTTTTCACGTTCTGGGATCGGAGCAAATTACATTCAACATCAAAGGCGTTAAATGGCGAGGACAAACGGACTTCTGGAACATACTTGGGTTTTTACATATGCATTGGGTTGGCATCATCTGGCATTCACTGGAGAATAAAACCGAATAGTCATGGCCGGCTATTACGACACAACAAGCTCTAGAAAATCGAGGGCTGGGGAACCGCCACGACGTTATGACGAAGTGTACATAATTAGATGATGCCAATTGTAATTGAAGCCGCTATTGGCTACTCTCACAACGAGAAACTTGAGTGAAGAAGTACGTGAATCGGTGGTATAGTGACGGATTGGAATCAATTACACTCACCATTTCCCGGCTGACGGGGCCGGTACGGCGCCGCATCCAGCTCCGCCCGCCGAGTTGACGGGCGATTCTCGCGGCGAATCGAGTGGCGGAGCTCTCCACACAAGCTTGGCATCAAGGTGACATGCGTAAAGCTACAGATGAGAATGAGCGAGAACAGAAGATAGAGTTTCCAAGCCTTCCGGCAGTCAATTTAAACCAAGGAAACGCCAGAACTTAGAACAGGGGAATGCATTTTGCGCGAGGGAGTAAAATTTGGAGATACCACGCAGTTGAATGTGTTTTCTTGCGTTTCTCGCATTTGACCTTCCAGACGAGCCCGTCACTTTGAAGTCTGACAGCTCAACTTTGAACTCGCTTATTGGTAAGACTTACACCCCCTTGTCAATGGTGAAACTTCCCATGTATGTGCAACTATGAAATATCCGTCCATACACTCGCACGCGGTTTTACATCTCCCCCGCTCCTACATAGCATGGGAGCTCAGCCAATAAAGAGCTGGGTATTTCCTGTTCACATGCCCGAACACGAGGGGGGGTTGATGGGGGAAAGGCAGGAGGGATGTAGGGTGATGGTGGTGGTGGTGGTGTTGCGTGTCTCGAGGACGTGGTTGTGTAACCATGCCAGATGACGATGGCGGCACAATTACGGTCTCTTTTTCGAGAGGTAATAGGCTATACCGAGGCATTCTCTCATCCTTTAGAGGTTGTCTCTAAAGTCTTTCTCAGCGCTACTGAAGAGGAAGGAGCGAATTGGTGATCAGCCCTGTACGGCCATTTTGTTTCATCAGAAGTCACCAGAAGGTGAAGCTCGTCGCTCTCTCCGATGCTTGCTGTTTTTGCGGGGGGATTAACATGAATATTACTCGAGTAGGCTATCTGTAATGGGCTACAGAGGCGGTGGGATTGGAGGGTTCAAGAGCTAGCTTGGTGGCCGTAGCGTAGCGCTCCCGTAGAAAGGTTCCTAGCGGTGCTAGTTGAGCCAAACTGCCGCTCTTGGAAGGAGGTGGCACCGCGGGGCACTAAGATATTATGTCGAGAGCTAGTTTAGGTCTGATTGTCTAAATATGGGGGAAGAGGGGAAACCACCGGGGATATCCAACCGTTACTACGAGAGATGGCGATGTTACATCATTTCTGCGGACTTGCGTCTCCTCTCTGGACGCACGCACATGGGATGGGGCATGTCTCTGATGGAGACTTTCGTGTATAGATATGCGACTCTGGCCAGCCTACATGTGCCTAGGTAAAAATCTAAGGTTTGAGCTTTTAGGATTACTGATTACTTTATCTAGTGGACTACTCCGTACCGAAACCGAAATCCAAACAAACTGGGTCCGTTCTTTCATTGGGAAGAGGGAAACCCTGGGCGACATAGTAGTCGGAGACCTTTTCCGTCTGATGTTGTACCGGCTTTCTATCGGGCAAACCGGCACGGACTTTGGAAACGTGCGTGAGCTTTAACTGCGATTCAGTCCTACTCCAAAGGGTTGAGGGGTACCAGAGCTATAGATACAAGACCAGGACCTTCACCTCACCTCGACATCTTAGAGTAGATTGAGCGTTCGCACACCACATATCGACCAACATGGCGCGAGAATACCTATACGCAGCTTCATCAGCCGCCCTCGGGTCATACATCCTCTGGACACTGGCCGAGAAATACTTCACCTGGTCCCACGGCTCACACCTCACAGCAAACCACGCCCTCGCCAGCCCCCTCCTCGCAACGCTCCTCACCCTCCCGGCCCTCATCTTCTACAAGAAAGCATGGTACCTCTTCAAAATGAAGGCCCTCCGCTGCGCGCCCGCGCCCACGTACCCGCACAAGGACCCGATCCTCGGCACCGACTGGATCCGCGCCTCGCTCGCCCGGCAAAAGGAGCACAAGATCCTCGAGTGGTGGCAGGAGCTCTTTGGCGCGCTGGGGAACACGTGGTGGGTCAGGACGCCCGGCGGGTGGGTGCTCATGACGAGCGAGCCGGAGAATCTGAAGGCGATTCTGGCCACGTCGTTTGAGGCGTTTCCTATTATTGGGCCGAGGAGGGAGGCGGTGCTGCCGATTTTGGGGGAGGATGCGATTTTCTCGGCGAATGGGGAGGTGTGGCATGGTGCCAGGGCGATGATGAGGCCTAGTTTTGTGAGGAATCAGATTGCGGATTTGAATTGTTTTGAGAGGCATGTTGGGGATCTTATTGGGAATATTCCAAAGGATGGGGCTACGGTGGATTTGCAGGCGTTGTTGTATATGATGACGATGGACTCGGCGACTGACTTTATGTGAGTGCTCAGAAGAGACTTACTTGGCGAGTGAAGGATAGAACATACTGACGATATTTCTCCAGGTTCGGGCACTCCACCAACATGCTCACGACGCCGTCGCCAGAAGCTCGCGACTTCACATCGACGTTCGAATACATCACCACCCGCTCCGCCATCCGCTCCCGCCTCGGCCTGCTCACCTTCCTCGACAACGACAAGAAGTGGGACGAGGGACTGAAGAAGATCCACGGCTTCTGCGACAACTACATTCGCAATATCCGGGAGGCCGACTCGGAGAAGAAGCAAGATCCCGAACGGGGCTACGTGTTCCTCAATGAGATGATTGGGAAGCCCGGCATGACGCCCGACTACATCCGCGCGCAGCTGCTGTCCATGATCCTCGCGGGACGGGATACCACGGCGTCGACGCTGTCTGCGCTGTTCTGGATCCTGGCGAGGAGGGGGGATGTTGTGAGGAGGTTGAGGGGCGAGGTGGAGGCATTGGAGGGGCGCAGACCTACATGGGAGGAGATGAAGGATATGAAGTACCTGAACAATGTGCTCAAGGAAAGTAAGTTGTTCGCTGACTGTTTGAGTGGAGGGGACTTTGGGATAGAGTGCTGACGGTGCGATGCGTCTTACTTAGTCTTGAGATTGTACCCGACTGTTGCGAGTATGTCGCGCGGCACGGGACGGGATACGACGCTACCTGTCGGCGGAGGACCCGATGGGAAGTCGCCCGTGTTCATCCCGAAAGGCACGGCAGTGCGGTGGTCTTTGTTCTGTCTTCATCGGAGGAAGGATCTGTATGGTGAAGACGCTGATGAATTCCGTCCCGAGCGGTGGGAGGAGATGCGGCCTTCGTAAGTTTATGCACCCCTTCTGTCCTAATCAGATTCCCATCCTGGATCTGTCTATCTTGATGAGAGAATGTCGCTGACTGAATGGAATTTCAACTTCACAGATGGGATTATCTCCCTTTCTCTGGCGGCCCGCGTATTTGCATTGGGCAGCAATTTGCGCTAACACAGATGAGTTATTTTGTGGTGAGGATCTTGCAGACTTTCAAGGATATCCAACCGAGGGACGAGAGGCCCATGTTGCAGACTGTCGGCATCACGACGAAGCTGCCCAACGACGTCTTGTTGAGCTTCACGCCGGCTTAGAATCCGTCCAAGATACGGAAGGATGGTGTAGATGGGTGGGTTGGACGTCACTGTAGAGAAAAATGCAGAGGAAGCTCTTTTCAATGAAGAAACTTGACGCGCCGATGGATTCATTTCTCGAAGTATTACATTTGTGTATTTTGCCCCATTGCTGTGAGAGCTGTAGTCGAACTGAGCCATTGTCGGAAATTGTTTTCTTACACTTCCCTCTCAAGTATACTCGAATTGCTACTTACCTGTTCTTCAGATCCGACCCAACGTCTATCATCAAATACCATTCTTATTGTTTTCATGTTGATCATTTTGCTGTTTCAAAGTTGGTAGGTTTCGTTTCGATTCTGAGTCGCTAAAACGAAGAACACCACGTTTACTTCATCGACCATTATTCGACTCCTCGACGTATCACCTCGAGTAACCACCCAAACGACTGCCAAGAGTGTCAACGCAGCCAAGCGGATTCCATCTACTCTGTTCAAGACGCCCACCCAGCCTGTAAAAGATCTTGCAGCTCCAAAAAGCCCTCGAAGAGCGACAGCGCGGCATGCAGGTATCCCGCCTGCATCCCACAACCCCGGCAATGCAGCCAACGACTGGAAATGGTGCGTCGCGCACTGGTTCGACCCCAGATACCACGAATACCACCAACCTGCACGATACACCCGCAGATTGGACGCACCGGTGACATGCTGGATCTCTCACACGCCATCTACTTCCTCTCTTTTCCCCCCTCGTTCATCTCATGAGGAGCGATGAGCAGTGATCAGAGTTGCGTCGCATGGGGCAGATGGGAGGAGGGGGGGTTTCGGTGGCACCATTGTGCATATTACAATGTCTTCTGGAAGCGAGAAAGTAATGAAAAAGAGTCTCACCTCGTTCGTCTATCACCAGCACAATCGGTCTTAGGGAAGGGGAAAAAGTTCCATGCTATTGTTGGTCACGCCTTGGCGGGATGCGCGGTCGGCGAGTTTGCGGATGCAAGGGCTTGCAGCAACCGAAGCCATGTCTCAAGCCCACCGCCTTGACCCCTGGTCGAGGAATAAGAAAACGTCGATGGCCAATCTCAATCTCATCCTCTGAACCGGTGTTTCTCCCTCGAACTTCTTGTTCTGGAGTCCATGACGATTGAACGAATGGTCCAGTCTCGTTCAACGAGTCATTGAAAAGGGTGATTTTTTGTCGTTCGCGTTAGACATGTACGGAAACCGACCGTGCCGGTGTATTCGTGCAAGGGCTGAGTAGACCCGATTGTGTCTCGTTGCGTGACGGGCTAGAGGGAGATGACAAGCGGGAGCGAGCTTTCGAATTTGGGCTGTGACGGGGTTCCCGATCTGGGAGAGGAGGATAAGAGGTCGGGTTTTGAGGTTCAACCTGTCTCGTGGCACCGGGAACGTCGATGCGTGTAGCCGACTCGACAGCTCTCACTTAGATCTCTTGCTCCAAGTTGGGGAATCACAGGACACAGGGAAGCTGATTCGATATTGCGCGTCCTGGTACCAAGGGTGAGCTACGTATGTCTTCCGTCTGATATTTACTGTGTCGTCTGTCTCGGTTGGATTTGTGCTCAAGACTTTCAGAGCCATCGGTCAAAGTCGGTCGAGACTCGAAGACCTTTTGCTAGGTGCGTGGAGGACCCCCTCATCCAAGACCGCCAGTTTCATCGTCCCGATGGAGCAAGACAAGAGAAGGCAAGGCATTAGTATCTTCGCTAGCAAACACAAACAGGCCGGGGGTCTACGGATATATAGTGGAAAAGGCAAGGTGGAAAAGGCGCAACGGATGAGATCTAAGGTTAGTGTTGGGTTGCGGGAAGGGAGGCTGACACCCATGCTCCAACATCTCTTACATGCCCCTTTGGGAAGCAAGCAAACCAACATATTTCTTCTTCCAACACGATCTACATTTCTGTTTGTCACGTTTTCTCTACCAAGCCTTCAGAAAGGAGAGAGTCGAGCAAGAGGCTAGAGTAGTAGAGTCTTAGCCAGGCACAGAAAGAGTACGTTCTGTTGGCTAGCAGACAAACACCGCAATCTAGAGCCGCACAAACGACTGACCACCAAACGGGAGTGCCGTTTCGGCTAGCCGCAGGAGGATAGGTCCCCCATTCGGTGAGGTTTCCCCAAGCCGGTCCGTCGTTGGCGACAGAAGCAAAGATGAAAGGGTGAACCGCAGATGGATGAGACCAGACTCACTCACCCCCCTTCCTACCGAGAAAGGGGGCGAGAAGCTACGTACGGGCTCCCGCGTAGGTAGAACAAGAAAGCCGGGGTAGATGAGAGACATGGACGGATTATCCAACTTAACGAGATAATCCTCCACAAGGAGCAGTAATCTGCCATTTCTCTCTTGACTCTACAATTCCCACTGCCGTGGGACGAAGAAGAAGCGCCTTGTTTCCTCTCAGGACAGTCTTTCATTCCTACAAGATTCCCGGATTCCTGGTCCTGCTTCACCCGACTCACGGATTACCCGTGTATGCAAAGAGCTCCAGGACGCCCGCCCGCTCTTGACACAACTTCCCGCCTCGATCCATGATTGCCTGTTCTTCCCCCCCTCCCATCCCCCGGACCGCCATTGAACGCCTCTCCCGCAGCCAACGCTCCCTAGACCGGGCCATCTGAGCGTCTCTGCCGTTCAAACGGGCAAAACACAATACACCACACCACACCACACCTCCCTCCCTCCTCCCTCCTCCTCTAGCCGCAAGCCATGTCTTTCTACGAAGGGGACAGTCGTACCGGCCCTCAACCAGCGCCGCCGCCCCGAGCCCTCACGGCCGGCGAGATCGGGGCAATCATCGGCACCGTCATCGTGTTCATTGGCGTCGTCGGGGCGCTGTTTTTCTACCGCGCACACAAGGCCAAGAGGCGTCGGGCGGAACACGGCGAGAGGGTCGACGATGACGACGACGAGCATCGGCTGCACGAGACGAGGCACCATAAAAGCGAAGGCGGACTGTTCCAAGGAGGAGGGAAAGTGGTGACGAAACCGCTCCCGGCGAGGAAAAAGACGTGGGACCCGTATGAGGGGGCGAAGACGGATGAGTCGGATGGTAAGTTGTTTCTGTTTCTGGTGGCTCAGGGTGTTTGTATGCTGACTGTTGTGAAGCCGAGAGAGGCGAGAGCCATGAAATGCGTACCCAGGAAAGGGTGCGATCATGAACTTTAGGGGAGACACTCGTTGGACAACGCGCCGCTGTTTGGGAGTTTGGCTTTGAGTCTTAATTGGATCATCCCTGTTCTACCGCAATATTCGGATCAAGGTGGGATGTCATCATTCATGGCTTTAGAGGCGACTGTAAGATGGATTAGAATCAGCATATCCTTGAAGCACATAGCGCCTGTATTGTTTTTACGTGGACGAGGAAAGATGAGCGCGCTCCCGACCTCTTCTCAACCCTGCAGTGGTGTGCTGCATTTGCTTGATAGACATGTCAGTCTTTGGAGTAATCCAGTAGGAAGAGGCTCAAATCATCAAATCAAACACATCCACAGACTGAATCGTATTGAACGCCAACTCCTATTCCAACAAGCATAATTGACTGAGCAAAAATGGGCATTCTGACCCGCTTCGTGATCTTACCTAAACGCCAGAGATGCTGCTCGACCCAACCGATTCATATTCTACCGTAAATCAAAATCTGATGCACACGCTGCTATTGTTGACCAGGTTTGGGCATATAGCGGCTTCTAAACGCTTGGCTGATGCTAAATCTGCTCCCGATGCCGCCGTCTTGCATCTTACTCGCGAGGGCCTCCTCGAGAGCAGATTGTGTCACAGAGGCGTCTACTGTCGATTAGCACGGCAAATCAATGATGAGTCATTCTGGAGCTTACCATCCAAGTCACTGAAGCTGCTGCCCATGCTTGGTGTACCGTCGCTTCCGTCTCGCGAGTACCCCTTTCTACTTGGACTCTTGCCAGACAGTTCAGCCGGACGCCGAGGTGAGAGTGGGCCAGCTGGGCGTCTCTCCCCTGTTGAGGGGCCCCTTGATACCATGGCAGGTGAACTGGTAGACGAATCTGACGTCTCGGAATGATGGATCTTCTCCTTGCCTTTCGGCGTCCGTCGGGCGTGTCGAGGGTCGCCTCGCAAAGTCGAACCCATGTCTTGTGCTGATGTGTTGGACGATTGCGGCTTGTATTGAAGAAAGGCAGGCTCAGTGTCTTCGTCTTCATCTTCGAGATCAGTCGGTCCGTCGCGCTGCTGAAAGCGAGGTGGGCGACGGATGATGCGCGATTGCGCAGGGCTGGACTCATCGTCCGAGGATGTGGGCGAGCTCAGCTCATCGGCCTCAGGCGAAGTCGGTTCAGGGCTCCTGGGAGTACTTTGGATAGGGAGCGATGACAGGCGACGTCGCTGATTGTCGTTGGATGGCCGCGAAGTGGCAGGCTTGTTCTGGCGGGTCGTAGAGCCGCCGCCCAGATTGCGTGTTATGGTACCTGAGGAGGCATTTCGGGTGATGTTCGGCCGGAGAGAGCTCGTTATTGGCGTCGCTGGCGTGCTTGTGTCGGTTCGGGGGAGCGGCGAATCGCGTCGGATGGATAGCGCGGAGACAGTTCGTTGGTGAGTATGTGGCTCGGCGCCAGGAACGGGGGATGGGGCAGAGGAGCCTTTGGCGGCAGCTGTGGCTTTTCGGACCTGGGCTCGAAGCTGCGCGGTGTGCCGCTCGGTCAAGTAGGCTACTTGCTGAAGAAGGAAGTCGACGGTGACATCAAAATGTGCGGCTCTAGGGAACGAGTGAGCTCGATGGTGTGATTCCGGTTCCTCGGTAGGACTTACAGTTCATTCCCTACACACAGCTAAGTCAGCGATGCTCAAAAGCTCAGAAGTTCAAAATGCTAGCCATAACCTACAGTCAATCTCCTGCTTAGTTGCGCCAGAGATGATATTCCATAGCACATCGTCCTTGGCGGAATCCCAGTTGACCTGCATCGTGGAGTCGCATTAGTGTCGGTCCCGCGGCTACAGGCACCCGGACGGCTATGGGCGGATGGACTCATGGACTCACCGGGGGGGGATCCGTGAAATCGCCCCGCAGAATGGGCAGTCTGACGAAGACTGTGTACGTGGGATCAGTCATTCCGATCGTGCGTTCGTCATGCTTGCTGGCTCAGCTCTGGAAATGGTGACAGCCTTGAGGGAAAGCTTGGGAAGACTGCGACATGAAGGAGTGAAGATGACGGAAGAGGGCTGGCTCCCGTTGTCGTTGAGAGCCTTATCGGAGCTGCGGGAGCGATAAGAGGCCGTGGTGAAGCGGCTGACGACGGCTGGGGCCGGGTGGGCCAGGTACATGTACGGAGAACCTCTCTCTAAGCGTTTCGGTGAGCGAGCACGGCGACTTCGTCTCATGTTCTCGGCATCGTCCCTTGTCTAACCACATGCACTCACACCAATCGCGACGAACCGCGATCTTTGTAGCAAGGTGCTCCTTGCCAGGTAGAAAGAATACAATCGGTCGCATCGATACCTGTAACAGAGCATCATCAACCTCAGCATTAGTACCTCTTCATCACGTATTCAGGCTCCTCAAGTCCTCAAGGGGAAGATGCCATCTCAAAATCTTTAGCCACAACCAACAGGCGTCTCCTTAGATCGGGAGGTCAGGTCAAACTAGGGTGCGAGCTCGACTCCCAGCTTGAGCACCAAGAGACGTAGCCTCCCGAAGTGAGCAATACGAGCTAGCGTGGGATCAATATTCTGGTCAGCTCACTAAGCACCCAGCTGCTGTCGCCAACAACAGGCCACGACAGCCGTGCTTCCTGTACCAAGAGAACAGATTTTCCGCCGCATGCTCAGTAGAAGCTAAGCTGGCTTCATGATCCTCCTACAAGAAAGGCCAGGTCACCATCGCCTCCATTGCCGAAGGCATTCGCGATACTTCAAAACTATGCATTCACCACAGCCCCACACATCACAGAGAATTGAAGCTGATCGGGATGCCGCCTTCCTCAGAAAGACATAGAGTCATAGGCTTTGGTCTACTTGGTGTTTTGATCTTGTCTCTATCGCTAGCATGCTCTGGTGCATCCGCATTCGAGGTCAATGACTGGGAGGATGCGTGTAAGTCTGACTTCATGTCCATCGTGAGTGTCCCGCCGGAACTCCAGCACTCATGAGCGCTGTGATTGATATAAGTTGCGCTGTGAAGAGCCTCGGACCTTCATACTCGAGTGTGGGAAAGATACAACGCGGTGCCAAGAGGATACCGCTTGATGGCCAGAGTAAGCTTACCATTGAATTTCTAGAATGCGAGACTGATAGTAGACTGTATTTCAGGTTTCACGATCATGGGGTCGGATGAATTGGCACGTCATGCACAAAGTGACCCAATTCTTTCAAGGGCTTTATTCGATTACAGGTTGGACCATGGTCTGCAGCGCACTCTTCGATGGTGAGTGCTGACTTCTATCAGTGTTATGGTCTGCGATGCCACCGAACCCGAGTACTTCCTACATCAGGTCATCAAGCACCCGATCCCTCACGCAAATTCAAACAATCCTCATGAAGTTCACATATTCAGAGACTCAGTAATCGAGGCCCTCTGGAAATTCAAAAAGGTGGCCGAAGCCTGGACACTTGGACCCATTGAACAGGCAGTCGTGGCTGTACCGAAGTGTTTCAGCAGGGAAGAACGCGATGCCATCACGGAGGCTGGGGATTCCCTTGGAATAGACGTCCTTCGCATCATGAACGCGCCTACCGCCGCTGCCATTGGACTCGGCATAGACAAGCTGGACGATGAATTTCACTTCATTGTGTATGACCTAGGGAGAGAAAACTTCGAGGTATCTTTGTTCGAGGTTGATGCAGGGGTGTTTGAGTGTCTGGCTGGTGTCAATAATCACCAGCTTGGCAAGGAAGTGGGCGAATTGATGCAACAAAAGCAGCTGAGAGGGAGCTCGGTATTTGACGCAGTTGAGATGGAGACACTCGAAAAGACGCTACCCCTTCTGGGTCAGGTTATCGAAAGCGCGAATCTTTCTAACGACGACATCTCTAAAGTCCTTATTGTGGGAGGTTACACCGAACCGGCACGGTTAAGATCCATGGTAAAGGCCTTCTTCGGTACCGGAGCCTCTGCGGTCTTCGATTACCCGGGAAGTCTCCGCTTGATACCAAACACGTGGGACTACGACGAAGTTGTCACGTTTGGCGCGGCTATCTTTGCCGAGAATGTCTGTGGACACGGAAGATACGACGAACTGGTCGGTACGTATGAGGTGAATCCACGATCTGTCCTTCTCGAGGTCATCGGAGGCGAGGTGCATCGGGTGTTTCAGCGGTACACAATACTCCCGAGTACTCGGGCCATGACCTTCACCACAACAGTGGACGGACAGACGAGGATCGTCATACCAGTCTTCCAGGGCGAGTTGCCAGATGTAAGAAAGAACGATGAAGTACTCGTTCTCAAGTTGGATTGCATCCCGCCAGCGCCTCGCGGAACTCAGACTATCCAAGTGGTTTTAGAGGCAGACGTTGACACGACGGACGATGCGTACAGGATCTTGCTCAAGGCGTCGGCGCATCTCGTGGGTGGAAGGCAGCAGTGTTCATACAGTGCTTCCGGGGTTCTCCATGACTTTGGTGCAGTTGATGCACTTACTGGAGAAGAAATTGAGCTTGAAGCAGCGTATGTCTATGGAAGAGTCGAGCCCGGGCGGCCCGGTATCTGCATCAATCCTCAAGGCGGTATTGACCATCACTACGTGGCGGCAGCTGAATAAATCTCAATAAGAGACAATTAAAACTAGCTGGTTGACTGATTCAAATATCTTTGAATGCTTTCCCGCTGATTTGACCTTCAAAGTCTGTTAAAAAGGGACCTTTTTAACCCCTGAGGGTAGTCTTCATCACTAACATCAGCAAGTCAGTTCGCTAGCATGATGAACTGCGGTGCGATTCCTCAGAGGAACTCTTAGTACTACACATTGAGCAGCTCAATTCGGCCTCTACACTCGATAAATCTTTGACGACCAGCGCTAACATTTCCTTCTGCTGTAGGACTATCCACACATGTTCCCCACCATCTCATCTCAGAGACAGGTCTCGCCCTGCAACAGCTTCATGGAACTGACCCACCGTCCCACAACTCAAAGAGACAAATTTTCACGGCTTGATGCCAAACCCATTGCACTCCCACGACTCCGTTTCCCGGCCTGCGAGCTAAGAGTCCAATCTCCAGCATTTTCAGCATCAAGTAATCCGATATGGTGTAGTGGCCAACATGATGCCCTCTCATCAGCTCCCGTGAGTGAGAGGTTAGGCATAGCCCCGAGTTCGATTCTCGGTTTCGGAAATTTAAGACATTTCTTTTACTTTTTGACTTATTGGTACATAAATGGGATGCCAGACTTTGGCCCAGCTTTCTTCCATCCAGTCAATCAATGCATGGCGTCGTCCCGAATCTTTATGCTTCAACATTCATTCCATGGTGGACCGGTATTCCATTCTTGTCATTCATCCATCCCATACCCCTCCAGCAGACTTAAATCTCCCCCACATATCAGGTAGCGAATGCCAAATAACTCGAAATCAGTGCTCGACCTCAGTCTCCAGGGCGGCTCTCAGGGCCGACTCGTTGCGAGGGGTGAAGGTGACCTTGTAGGAGCCTGGAGTGATAATCAGGTTGGTCAGATCAGCAGCACCGGTGATGGGATCGGTGTCGATCTTGTCCGTTGACGACAGCTCGAAGCTGGCCAACATGCGGAGGAAGGTGATGTACAGTTCGCGGTTGGCCAGCATGGTTCCGGCACACATGCGGTAGCCCATGCCGTAGGTGAACATGGGTGCTTCGGGGTTCTCCAGCCAGCGCTCGGGGCGGAAAACTTCGGGATCGTGCCATAGGTCGCCATCTGAGGAAGAGTTAGTTTGCCGTTTCAGAAACCATTTGGTGTCCTATGAGGGAGTAGAGACTGACCCATGTTGCAAGCCCAAGAGTTCAAGAAGACGACAGTGCCCTTTGGTACCAGCTTGCCCTCGTACATGAACTCCTTGTTCGTGGCACGAGGCAATGAGAGGCGAAGGACAGTGAAGAATCTAAGAGAGTTAGTCAACGTCGCAGGTTGTCAAGAATGCCACGTCTGAATCATACCTCAAGCATTCGCGAACCAAAGCGCGGAGGTAGGGAATAGTCTGGTCATCATGCGCATCGCACAAAGGGTTTCCCTCATCGTACGTCTTTCTAATCGCCTCAAAAGCCTTTTGCTGAATCTCGGGGTGCGTCGCCAAGAACCCAATACCCCACGTCGATACCGCAGTAAACGTCTCGAAGCCGGCAGAAAGCATGGTGAGACTGATCGATGTCAACTCGACGTTGTTAAGCTTAGCCTCCTCGTCGAGCATGACGTTGGCCTGGATGCACGGCTCATGCGTTCCGTTGCGAATCTTCTCCTCCAGGTCGCCGTTGAGTTTGGACAGGTACTTGTCGCGGCGGATTCTCATCTCCACAGCGTGGCGCTTCCCGGCCGAGAAGGGGTTGTAGCGGAGGAGGGGGATGTAGTCTTGCATGTTGTCCGTGACGCTCCTCGTGCGGCTGATTTCGCCCTCGACCGTCGTGATTTCCTTGAAGAGTCCGTCGTCGTGGCTGGGGAATCGCATGCCCCAGTTCAGCGTGACGGCCAGTGACAAGCTGAGTCTCTGAACTAGGGGCAGGGGGTCGACGGTAACTTTGCCTGCCTTGCCGTAGTTGAGAGCGTCCTTGAGGAAGTCTCTCGTCTCGAGATCCAGGTGGGGAATGTAAGTCTCAATGGATGGGCGGTTGAGGGCGGATGCTGCACCCTTTCTCCTCCTCTTGAGAGACTCATTGTAGGGGGATGTGCCAATAGTGGTGCCAGCAGTGTTTGCAACGATCTAGAGCGCAAATGTAAGGAATCTCAATTTCGATCTGATTAGACAATGGAACATACCTTGTGGAAAGTGTAGAGCTCCGGTCGTGAGGCAGTCGCTTGCGAGTTGTTTCCAAACATGACCTTGGCCGCAGCAGCAGTGTTCACAACCAAAACAGGGAGGTTGCCCAGCTGGACCTGATAAACGGCACCATACTGCTTGGCCCAGTCCTTGTACACCTGCGAGGCATTGCCGCCAAGCTGGTGCAGGTTTCCTATAACGGGGAGTCCCTTTGGGCCATGCCAAGCAGGTAGACGAGCTTTCGATCTGACGACTTCGTTTGCGATGAAGTACACCAACACCGCGACACCCAGAAATTTGGCGAGGAACTCGGTCGGTCGGTGAGTTGCCTCGTGGACGAGGCCTTGTACGAGTTCTGCGACGAGCATGATGGGCAGGGTGTGCAGGGCGCAGACTGTAATTGCTGATTGAAGTCGTTGACTTTGTTGGTTCTGATGACAACGACAGACTAGACGAGCAAAATCATTTATAATGTAAGATAACTCATTGGGCGGAAATCTCACATTAGGATTCACAGTTCCCCGCGATTCGTCCTATCCTTGGCCTGAGCCAAATCGCGGGGTCCCGAGACGATGGTTTGGCGTCGGAATAGCAGTTCCAAATTCCGCCCCCGCGTCCCGGTGTCGCGCGCGGAGGCCGCACAGGTCACACTATGACGTGGGGTTTGGATAGTTGGAGGTGGAGAGATGCGGGCATTGATCGGAATCATCGTCTGTAGTGAATATGGCATTATGCCTTCCGCTTAACTGGGGCAAGTTGTCAGTTGAGGGGCTTGGAGAGAAATGGTCGTGAATGAGCCTAGGTCATGAGCAGCCATCGCCAGCTTCAGGCTCTAGAGCCGATTCTCATGTCCTCCAGGCTCCTCAACAGTTAAACGTGACGCTTGCTCATTTTGTTGCTGTGATTCCTTTGTTGATCAACTTTTGCAAACATCATGCACAGTAAAGAGGTCGAGATAGAGAAGAGTCGATAAATGCAACAGTTTTCACGTAATTATAGTTCAAGAGGATGGCTAAAGTTGAATGGTTCATTTTGTATCATGTCATTTCATAGCATATCTACAAATAAGTGCGACACATCCATGGAGGCGTTCATATCGTCCACGAGAAACGCATCTTCGGGACCTCTCTCTGGGTCGAGGCCGTCTCCGTCGGTACCCAAAACGGGTAAAGGAATTCCAAAGTCTCCCCCGCCATCTATCGAGTTGAAGAAGTCATTCAGCTCCTGTGCCATCTGAGCCTCGGTGAAAGGCTCACCCGAACCTGCTGGCCATGTATCAAGCTCTGGGCCGCGCAACCCATCATCGGCACCTGTCGGCACGCTTCCAGGTGGAATGTCCATCCCTCCAGACGAGGTGGGTGGTGTAACCAGTGCGTTGCCCTGCTGTGTACTAGGCTCCCTGGCTTCCCTAGACTGAGGGGCATTCAATCCCAGCTTTCGCCACGCGAGCCGTAAGTCGCTGATTCTCCTCCAGAGTCGGCTTGAGACGTAGGATCTGGCGCTGAGACCCCTGATCAAGTCTAGTGCGGTGTGGAACTCATCGCGGACCGAAGCGCCATGCTCTGTCGGCGACAGCGCCACGACTAGGAAGATGACTCCGAGAGCGGAGACGAGGAAATGGTTGAAGCACATTTGTTGGTTCTGGTAAATGTCTGTTGACTTATTAAGAGAGTCGAGCATCTGGATTGTGTCCTTGGCTAGATTGACGAGTGACTGGACCTTGGATTTGTTTGACTTGAGACTGGATGTTGAGTGGAGGAATGGTTGAAGAAGAAGGATCTTCATCTGGTTGGCTCGCATATGAAGCAATACCTGTAACCGTTGAAGACCTCTTGACGTCGTAGAGTTCGTATTGGGACTGGCCGTCTGCTCATTTGAAGAAAGCCTCAAGTCTTCCGGAAGGTCTTCATACCATTGGTCTATGCGGTACAGCAAGTAGGATATTTCGTCGTCTCTGATGGCGCCCGTTGCTCTTGCCGAGTTGTACGATGTCGCCCAAACCTTGTCGCCGATTCGGCTGTACTCAACCATGGCTCTGAGGTAGGGAACATCTTGATCCTGAAGTTAAGAAGGTCAATAAATATCTCCCTCACAATTGTAGCAGAGTCGTGGCTGAGTGTTGTGTAACTCACAGGTTCTGGTAATTGCTGGTCAACATCAAAGTTATGCATCACAAAGGGCAACCCTGCGCCAAAGCCCCAACGCCGGTCCAGTGTATAGACACACCAGAATAGCCGCATGGCCATCTTACGTTTCCCAGCATCCTTGAACGTTTTGCTGATGGTTGCTGACTGATGAAGGCCCATTTCCAAACACCATCGGGCAACAATGCCGACAAGTCTCCAAGCTTGCAAATCGTCACCAGTCATAAAGCTATAAACAGCCTGGAGGTCTATCGTTAGTACTCCTGTACACTTCAATCCAACCATAGGCGACACATACTAGTAAGATGTAGAGCATGGTCGACTTGATGCTCGCCGATTCCCACAACTTATCGTGTGATGATTTTCTCACATCGAGAAATAGGGACCTGCCAAGTTGACTTGAGCCTCCAGCTTCTACAGTCAAGGCTGTTGATAACACCATCTTAACCAAGCTTAGATCTTGAGGGTCGATGATTGTCGGCCCTGGTATTGCGGCAAAGGCAAACCCAAGGCGAGAACCGCTGTTCATGGCATGGTAAAGGCTTCGAACTCGTTCGATAAGCCACCCAATGTCGAGGAAGGGGTACTGAATGCCAATCTCTTCTTCATACACATTGCATAACCGTACAGCTTCCTCTTCGTTGATCAGCCACAAAGGATCTATTGACCCGACGTCTAACCCAAAGGCTGTTTGGATGGATGGTGAAGGTGGACGGGTTGGATTGACAGATCCGGGCATCCCGCCGGACTCGTGATCGGCGGTGCCGATGCCCCGTGCCCGCAGATGTGTTCTTGCAAGACTGATGTTGAAGGTGTAACTGGCGGATGGTTGAGGCTCGTCTTGGCTAGTGGAGGATTCAACATCTACGACAATGGGGTCCGGTTGAAGTGCTGGGTCCACTACTTGATCATCCGGATTGCCCAATGGGACCGGTAGATCTTGGAGCACTGTCGGTGCAACCTCAGAATGAAGAGGGCTTGACTGGGTTTCTGACGGCTGCTGAGACTGGCGCCGTCGTAACTGATCCAGGCCTCCTTGCAGAGAAGCCACTTGATCCCTTAGAGACTGGATAGCTTGTGCATCGGTATCACTAAGTACCAGGGTTAGTCAACAAAATATCGTGTCCATCTCAAGTTGTAGACTTACGCGCTATTCCCTCTGTCTTTGCGTGGTTTCTTCGAGGCCGGGTATGCGCCTAAGGCTGTTAGTCTTCCTCGCTCTGCACCGGCAATGGGAGGAATAGATCAACCTACAAGTCAATGCCTGACGAGCGCAACGGAAACAAGGGCTCTTGCCATTGCACTTGCTCTTTCTTTTCCGGCACTCAAAGCTGCAAGGTTTTCGAAACGTAATCAGTATAGGCCAACTACCAACGTCTGCTTACGTCGGAATCCCGAAGATGGGTCTTCTTACCAGGCCTTGGAAATGTATTTCCCTCGAGTGGTCCGGGTCTTTGGGGCACTCGGAATTCCGCTCTTCTGAGAACCGGGGGATCCGGCTTGCGGGCCGTCGCCGCCGCCGACCGAGCTGGGAGATTCTGGAGAATCCATATTCCAATTAAAAAGTAAAAAGTGATAGCACGTGATCTCCTTCCGCTCTCTTCTTTTCTTCGTTCTTTTTTTCTGGGACCTGCTTCTTTGAGCGAAGCAGTCGAATGATAATCGAACGATAAAAGAGGTCGAGAGAAAAGGGGCGGAATTTGAGAGGTAGGGTTTCCGGGGGGTTTTGAAGGATCTTGGCTGGACGTTAACCCCCGCCACCCCGCAAACTTAAGCCGCTAGATCTCTGGGGTAGGTTGGCATTCAGTGGGGTTTGATCACTATCCGTCAAAGCCGGCGTCACACCCGAAATCCTTCCCGGGGATGCGTTCGACATTTGACTAATTGGAGGTCTATGATTGATCACTCGTTCTCCAAAACTTCTTCCCCAGAAATACAAGATGAGATACTGACTCAGAAATTGTAGTCACTTCACTGGACGGCCGTATGGGGATGGAGATAAGAGCAGGAACCTACCTGACTCGGTTGCTAGCCGGACTAAGCTTGGAAGGGATAGATGGTCTTGTGCTAAATATTTGCGGAATGGCGGCGTCCGCAGGGTTTCCACCTCACCACAAGGCTTGCAACTTGAAAGTCGAAATAGAGCTCTCGTCATAGGTCGATGTTCCTCAAGATACAATCTCGCTGAGAATGACAGTTATACATGGTGTTTATCACTGGGAAAGTTACACATCCATGAAGAGGGATATCTCGTAGGTAGACCGATCATGTACCAACTGCCCGTTCCAACAATGATGGGAAGAGCTTGCAAAGGATGTGCGCATGCAACTTTCTGTACCACATGTGACTGCTAGGATCTTTCCAAAATATATGACCCTCGTCGAAATCATCGAGATCTGGAATTCTTCACAGGCGCGGATCGAAGGTTCTTCTAATGATCGAGTGCTATCGGCGTCCAAAATGCCTCTGTTTGAGGTGGGATGGCGGGGCTAGCAGCGGAACTTCCGGTGGTTCTTCAAGCTCAAAGCGAGGGCGGAATTCGGAAACACTTCCGCTACCGCGCTGATCGGTGTGTTTCATTCAAGTTGTTGTCTTGGAGAGGAATCCCTCGTGGAAATCATAGGCGACCCTATCTTCCATTCTCATGCAATAAGGTATGGATGAAAAACTGGTGTTTCAATTTGTGTTTATTTCATTTGTTTTGCGCCCACAATTATATCGTACCAAAGGGTTAGTGAACATTGATGCTAGCCACATCAAAGGGTCCGTTCCCAGACTCCGAGTGCCACTATCCACAAATGCAAAGTTGGCCCAGGAGTCTGAATCTTCTTTCCATCAGCGATATTATATCATCGAGTTCTCCCGCGACCAGAATGTTCTGGTGCATGTGCGTTCAATCGATGAGATTACAGGCGTTGTCTGGGGTCTTTCCTGGTTTGGCCACGCACGTTCTTTGGTAATTCGGAAGAACACCAGGAGCTCTGCACGACTGTGGAGGGAACGTTGAAATAGCTTTATGGAACCCGCGGTAAACTTGAGCGAAGAATTTGAAAATTCCTCGAAATGATAAGCATGCTAACAGTGATTAAGTAAGTCAATACTGTGATGGCTTACTGATGGGGCGTCGAGGCATTTGTGCCATATCAGAGTTGTGGTATCATCACCAATTATTGCACCTTAGTATAACCGTGTGGCCTATGCATCCTTGTTGTTAGAATATAGTGTTGCTGACTAGCATCTAGATGGAAGACCAATGCGGAAGGCGTCCAAATGCTCATTGATTGGCTCATCATGACTGTGAGGCCTACCTCCAGAACACAGGTAAATCCTGGGCTAAGATCGATTCGTCCCAGAAGGCCGAGACCTGGATAAAACCCCTCGTTCGGGGCGAGAACACTGTCCAGTCAAAATGCCATCCAACTGGTACATTGACAACCTGCCCCCGACGATGTTCGTCAAGTTAGCACCTGAAAGCCACGGCCTCGTCAATGCGCGTGACGTTGAAAATATCTGGATGACGATGCTGTCTTCTCTAATGGTTCAGACTTGTGTTGAATTCGGTTGATCGGGACAAAGCAAACCGAGCGCTTGTTCAAATACACGAGGATCCAATTCTCATTGCAACTCGTGGACACATCACCTCATCTCTTTAGACCATCTCTCATCTCAAAACGCGGGGTCGACATTTTGACATCGATTTCTTCCAATCGGTCACCAACAACATCGTTTCGAAGTCGGATATTCTCACGAAATGAGTCTTTTGTCGTCGTTTGCGGCGGACTCCGCATGGCCGCTGTGGGATAGCGAAGCCATCGATGGGGCTTTCGAACTCGACCTTCCGCAAGGGACGATCGATCAAGGAGTTGTGAAAGCAGTTTCAAGACCATGGCTGTTTGGATACAAACCAACAGCGAAGCCCAACGGACGCGCGGTGCTCATTCTGGGTGGTGGCGGCTACATCGAGCTCATGGTGGGCCGTGAAGGTGTCGCCGTGGCACGCTGGCTCGCTTCTCTCGGTTTCGAGGCCTTTGTACTTGTGCACCGATTCCCGACAGCAGAAACAGGACCCCAAGCCCCCGTCGACGATGCCAGACAGGCGCTACGTCTGATCGAAGAGAAGGCGGCGCCAGCGAGGTTAGCGTTGTGCGGTCTGTCCTCCGGCGGCCACCTTGCGTCCGCGCTGCTGGCCGAGTACCCGGCTTTGTGGGCGTCTTCCTCCGGGGCACCGGTGCCGAAGCCGGAGTTCGCCATCATTGGATACGGACCTATCTCTACCAATGCTAAGGGGCACACCATTATTCCCAATAAGGCACCCCTCGAGCCGCCGGCGAAGCAGGAGCTTTACGATGTTGTCATCCCCGATCAGCAGATCTCGCGCCCGGCACCGCCAACCTTTATTGTGTATTCTGCCAGCGATCCCGTGGTGCCTGTGGTGAACGCATACCGGCTTGCACAGGGGTTGCAAGCAGCGGAGGGGTCTGTCGAGCTCCACGTTTTTGCTGACGCGCCCCACGGCTTCGCTTTGGACACTGAGGGGTTGCCGGTCTCGAAGTGGCCCTCAATGGCCGAGGAGTGGTTACGGCAGAGAGGATATCTAGCATAGATATTTGAGAAGTAGTACAATGTCAAAATCTACGGTACATTTAGACTATTTACCTACTTGTTGTACATGAAGCTTGCAGAGGATCAAACCGCCTGATGAGACGAACTTACGACAAACTCCATGGGCTCCTGCTGTAAATGAAGACCCCGGCCGCTAAATCAAGTTGCATCAGGCACCCAATTAGCCCCCAGCCGCCACATCAGCCATCGAAGGATCATGCAGTCATCTTTAAGCGCCCGTTTCGCGCCAAATATTTCGGACTGCCACCACAGATACCAGGAGCTGAAGTCGAAATGTCGGAAACTAATGCAAGGCTCCCGGGGGTTGCCCTTACATTGACACACACAAAACAAGGGTCTTTCAGTATTGAGGCGCTCATAGGCCCATCATCAGATGGAGAAAGTAGCCCGCCCTGATAACTTTTGGCCTGGAGGCTGGAGAAGCTTAAATAAAATATAGACAATTCTGTCACCCGACTGTAACAGGCGATCACTGGAACTCTGATCTTGCTTGCCTCGATCAGGCTCCGCCGCTCTTAACAGTATAATGTCACACCTTGACCTTCGTTGAACTTGAAAAGAGGGAAACTTCTTGGAGAAGAACGCTTTCGCACCCATTGATTTCATGGCAGCACCTTAACCCCCACTACTCCCAACATGGCGCCTAGGTCGGAGTATTCGCGGTCTTCGACAAATACCCGCAGTCTGTTCGATGACGATTTTACGGAGAACAACAAGAACGCTTTCATCGTTGGAACGCATCCACTTCTTCAACGGGATGTAGAGCTTGATAGCTTCCTAGCGAAAAATTCCGTTAGCGGCAAGGACAGAAGCGCAGACGACACTACTAATCACACAGCAACCTGGTGTCCAGCATGGCTTCGGTCAGGGACATTGTTGGCGTTCGCCGCTTTGTTTCTTCTCTTCGGCGTCTCTCTGATTGTTATGTTTCAATTTTCCCAGCAGAATAGTGGTCTGGTCACCACACGGCAGAGCCTTGTTTACCTCTGGCGATTTGGCCCAACAGCAAGTAAGAGAAAACTGTAAAGACTTTGTGTCAAGAGGCTAACATTCAATAAATCAAGTCCTCACTCTGTTGTCCATTTTCTGGTCAAGAGTCGAGTTACAGGCCATCCGCTATATGCCTTGGGTCGCTCACCGCGACAACCCATCGATGGACAGAGACGAGTACTCTCTTGACTACACAGCAATGCTGTCGCCTTCGATTCTTTATCAATCCCTGCGGAGAAGACACTTCCTTGTCTTCATCATCGCCGTTGTGTCTCTTTTCATCAAAATCCAGATTATTCTTGCCCCTAGTTTGTACAGCCTGGTCAGCTTCCAGGCTGAACAACCGGTCGATGTTCGTGTGCTTGACTCGTTCAATGTCAGTACTCCAGCGATGTCCAACAGAGAGACTAGTGCATACTACATTGCAAAGGCTCTGCAGAATTTCGAAATGAAGCTACCATTTGGTGTCACAAAGGAAGGGGCCTATCAGACGTTCTCGTTTCGTCAGGGCTCCGGGCGAGGAACAGAAACGGAACCGATTACGGTTACTGTCGATGGGTACTTTTCAGAGATGAAATGTCTGAAGCTCAGTAACTACTCGCATAAGGACCTCAAGGAAACAGGTCCCGCCAGGAGCTACTACGCCTTCAACGCTAGTCTTTTGTTCGAGTGCTGCGATCAGCCTGTCCCAGTCACCACCGATCGAATGATGTGGATTAATTCCAGTCCGAACGAGACGACTTTACAGAGCAGTTGGAATGTCAACAACCTCCTTAATGAGCCAAAGCCGTGCTCAAACCTTCCACAACAACACAACCAGTCTTTGTACTACGCAACTCGCATTGGACCGTCAGCAGAGAATACATCTCACCCTGATGTTCTTAATTTTGCGGCGATTTTGTGCTCCTCGACGGCCTGGACAACCCCAGTGGAGATAGTTGACGATGGTGTGAGCCCGAACATGACGGTCATACCGGGCGGGTCCAGAACAACAGTCAACGCGGACCTCTGGTCATTGTTGGGGAGCTCCATTCCTGAAACAGTTGGTCTATGGGCTGGCTCAGGGACCGGTACGATCTTTGGGCCGATCATTACAGGTTTCCAGTTCAACGGAAAGGGATCGAACAATGACACTGATCCATCACTATTCACTAATGATGTTCTTTACGACGCGGTAATAAACACGAGCAGTATATTGAGCCCTTTGATCGGCCACTATCGTCTACGAGAAGAAAGCGAATCCCAAACAACTGGAACAACAATCGCCACCATCGAAAGGCTGATAGTCAACCAGTGGGTCTCGCTTTCGATGACAGCGCTATTCTTTCTACTTGCCATTTTAACCGTAATCGTTCTGCTTCGCTACCGAAACAGGACGTCAGTATGGCACAGAGATCCTGCAACAATTCTCGGAAACATGCTTTTCTTCCGCGACAACATGGATCTGTCAAATAACATCATGGCTTCTCAGTCGCGTAGTCTCAACAATGAGTGGAGCTCTTGTGAATTCACCCCCTTGGTGTTGAGGACATGGACACGAGTGCCGATCTCTGTCCTGATTCTTGGGATCATCGGTGGGCTATACTACACTTTAAGTGTGTCGAAAACACAAGAAGGGCTTGCCTCTATAAATGCCGATGGTTATCTGCATCTGTTGTGGACATCTGTTCCAGCACTGGTAATGCTTTGTGTTGTTCTGTATGTCGGCTGCTGCGACTTCGCATATCGAGGTTTGGCAACACTTTCAAGCCTTTCTCTGCGACCTTGTAGCGCGCGACTTCTCGATATGTCATTTCTCGACATGATGGGTCTAAGGGCATTATACTGGTCGGTCCGCAAGCGTGTTTGGGCTGTCACCCTGTCACAGTTGCTTACCTTCCTCTGCGCATTTCTGACAACCCTAGCTTCGGTTATGTTCACCGTAGACCCAGTGCCTAGCTCTACGAACGTCCACCTACGACAGACAACATGGTTCGGATCACGTCAGATGACGTTGAACAATGCCGGATCCTTCGCAGCAACGCGAGACTCGTTGAGCAGCCTTGTCCTGCGTAAGGGCGATGGAGCTTTGACATACCCACGGAACACCTATGATGATCTTGTTTTTCCGGTTCTTGACGGACTGCAAGGAACGGAGGTTTCCCCAAATATTTCTATCCAGCTCAGCGTTCCGGCTGCCAAATTGGCCCCTACCTGCGTCCAGTTGCCCGCTAGCACCTACAACATCACATTCCGGAACTACACCGAGGAGGACAAGTTCTTCGAGGTCCTTATGGTCGAGTCGTTTGATTGTCCTAATGGAAATCGAGCGAAGCTTCCGGGAATCATCTCCATGAGCACCGCTACGAACAGGCTAGGCCGCTCATACTTTTCGGACATCCTTGAATCACCAGGAAACACGTATTCCATCAACGGTCTTTGTAAACTTGGCTTGAATATGAGCGCTCCTGATTACATATACTCCCCATTTCGATTCCAAACTTACGTTTGGGGAGAGTTCAACAAAGACAAAAACGACCTTGACCATCTCTCCATCTGGAGATGTAACTACACGTGGGTCGAGACGAGCACCAAGGTCTCATTATCCATGGAGGCGGACGACATATACATTCTCGACCCCGAAAAGCCGCCGGAGCCCGATCTAACAACTACGAAACTCTGGGATCCTCCATTTGACGTTCCTCATTTCGATTTTCAGTTCATCAACTTCCAAGCGGGTGACGCATTCCCAACTGTTAGCCTCAACGACCCGCTCGCTGGTTCAATGGAAAGGCAATTCACCGTCTTGATAGAGCCGTACGGCCAACTACCACTGAGCGCATTGGGAGATCCTAGCCAGGAGTCCAACGTTCTCGACGGCCTGAAACACAACTTGGGGTTCATTGGTGCCCAACTCGCCAACTTAGAGAATCGCTTTAGCCTCACTGAGAATTCCAGGAATCGCCTTCCACCTGCTAATGGTCTCCCATTGCTTGAAGCAACCATTGTAGACAGAAGCAAACGACGTTTAGTCCAGAACCCCACTATCACATATATCTTGATGGCCGTACTGGGCTTAGTGGCGCTGTGTAACATAATGGCGGTACTCTCCGCCGCTATGAGGCATCTTAGTGGAATACCGCGGCTGTTCGATATGGAAGTGAAAGGGTTGGCGCCAGATGGTTTCCATAGCATGTCCTCCATGGTCAACCTGCTTCAGGGCTCAAATGCACCAAGTCACCTACCACAGAGTGTTCATCTACTGTCAAAGGGCGACCTCTACAGTCGTGTAGATGATTTGAGCTTCAGAATGGGCTGGTTTCAGAGAACCCGAGATCAAGCTAGGCATTTCACTGTTGGAGTACTGGGTGATGAAGAGTTCGTGTATTTGCACGGGGGTAAGGGCATGAGGGATACAATATGAAGGCTATGGTTTGTTAAGTGAAAATGGACTAGAATCTCGAAAGATCTTCGTCTTTCAGTAGCCAATTTGCCGGCATGTAGGGAACTTCATCTTAGTACCTTGGAGGTTGACAAATCGTCATATTCGGCACCGCAATCCAGGGTATGTCGGTATCGCATTCTCCAAAGACGCGGAAGGCCTACAAACGAAAAGAGTGAAGACTCGTTCAAACTTTTGGAACATTGAATATCCAGAATTTCAGATGACCTGTGCAGAAATTATCATGGCATTATAAGAGCATGTCTCAGCAGTCCAGTTCTCCAGTCAATAGTGTCGGATTGGAAGTCCAATTCGACCTCGCGGCAGCGCAGGGGCCACCGATTGACCGTATAATCGATTATCGCGGCCTGCCCAACCTGCGGTTGGAACCTCCTTTCTACACGTACGCAGCAGAATATATAGTTCAATTGACCTACTACTACGTCAACCCACGGTCCGAACCAATCGACCAATATCCCTGTGATAGGGATACCAACAAATAGTGACTAGTGATATGATTTCTTTTGAACTCTCCAACGTCCTCAAGAAGATTGGGCCAATGTTTCTTGTGGTTGATTGTCGTCGCCTCCCATCACCGTGCCGTGCCTGTCACCGGCGATCAATGCGAACGGATCAACCCCTTCGGCAGCACGGCACCGGCCCGCACATACTGCTGCTGTCTTCGGTATCGGGTTTTCGTATTTCAGCACTTTTTTCATCCCATCTTTACCCTGACTGCGAAAGGATTACTCATTTTGACCACTTTCCAGCAGGGAACTGCTGCTGTCGGCCTCCCATCTAGCTTGTGTCAGCCTCGGTCGGACGTCAAGTGAAAGCTTACTGGTTTCCCATTTCTACAGGTTTTGAAACACCACACGAAACCATGCGAGCTCCGACACTCTAATACGAATACTGTTCAGCCCCAATTACATCCTCATATAGGGGACCTTCTGTGTGCCAGATCCTTGATCTGTGCTGCAGCGGTGATTTGTATTTGTTGGTGTGTCTTCATGTCAGAAACTGCAATCCCAAAGTATCGCTGCTGGATATTTGTCCATTTACATCATCGCGAAGGCACCGACTTTACGACTACTTCTACAACTTTTACCCTTCACTTCGGTAGTAATCCGGTCGGTCCTGGAAGCCAGACATTCCTGCGTGCTGGCCACAACACTGAAGTCGCCACTAGTCGCATCACTTATCACCGCAACGTCTATTTACTACCGTCAAGATGGCGATCGCAGAGCAGGGCATGGTCATGATCGTGGTGGGGGCGATATTGATGTTTCTCAACACCTTCTTCGTCGGTCTACGTCTGTATACTCGGATCTTCGTCACGAAGCATGTCCGACCCAACGACTACCTATTACTTACAGCTCTGGTTCGTACTCCAATTCGCGATGTATGCATTCGCTTTATCTAATCTTTTGCTTGCAGGCCGCCTTTGCAGCTCTTTACGCTCTCTTGGTCTTAGGTGTTCAAGGTGGAATTGGCGGCAGCATTCTCCAGGCGACACTCCCCGGCATCGCCAGTTCTCTCAAAGTACTCTTTTTCCTGGAAATCATTTACGTGGTACTCACCTCCGCGATGAAAGGGAGCATTGCTTTGACCTTCATTCGATTATCGCGCTCGAGGATCCTGACTTCTCTGTTCTGGGTATCGATTGGTCTGGACGTGGCCATCAGCCTAGCTTTCATCATCTACTTGTTGGTTCAGTGCCAGCCGATTGATTTCGCATGGAGATTACTGGATGCGAACGCAAAGGGGCACTGCCTACCTCTCACGGGTCAGCTCTACATGGGATATGCGCTGTCTATCGTGACGGCAACCCTGGATGGTCTTTTGATGGTTTCACCATGGATCATGATGAGAGGCCGCGGCCTGAACTCAAGACTGAAGATGTATATTTACGGCATCTTCGGCTTGGGAATCCTGTAAGTTCTATGTGGAGGTGATTGGAAGGCCTTTACTGATAGGGACACTAGCGCGACAATCGCAAACATCATCCGCCTCGTGGCACTGGTCAAACTCAAGGGGTCAAGCGACCAGCTTCGTATGTGTTGATAATTCCACTCTGGGTTCCGAATGCTAACAACAGTACAGTCGACGCTGCACCCGTATTCAACTGGTCCGCCATCGAGGTCAGCATTGGTATCATCATTGCCGGATTGATCGAACTCGGCCCGCTTGCCGCCAAGTACAATATCAAGGGTTTCGAGTCCTATGCTGGCGACGACACTGTCATGCTCACAAAGCCAATCACCCACGAGTCAAGGGTGGACGACTACGAGATGGAAACAAGGAAAATGTAAATCGAAGAAACGCACCTAGGATGTCAAAGGTCAAGAAAAGGGCTGGCAACGGGAAGTCGTAGGGCAGTGTTCTCTGGCAGAATGCTCATTGACTACCACGCCTAGAAACAGGACGCAGACCGAAACAAGAGTCCTTAGCTTCTCAATAACGATGAATGTTATCATGGTCTTAATAATGTAATAGTTCAAAATCTCCCCGTCTCAATATGTGGATGAAAGACATGCACTCTAATCTGGTTGGGCCTTTTCCCTCCTCAATAGCATCGCATTGGTTTAAAGAAATGAGTCAGGGAACTCCGGTGCGGTCTGCTCTTGCAAGGCTCACATGCAAGAATCTGTCGTGATACAATCACTTGGTCGATTCCTATTTTGAATTAGTATAGCCGGAAAAAGTCGCCCACACACAAAAATTAGAGTGCACAGTAATTCGTCACACGGTATGAAGACTATTAGGCATGCCATCACCCTTCTCAAATCCAGCTAAGACCGGAGGTCCTAGGCAGTCACTCTCAATTCTGTGAGACTATTGGCGAGATCAATGAGCGACGGATGCGGCGCGGAACAAGGCTGTGTCGTCTTACGATTGGGGGGCGGGGCGACTTGACAAGACTCACACCGGACACACTCCCAAAGTGGAATTCCCTCTTTTTTGGATGCATCGAGCCGATAACTTCGTTCGTAGGAACACCAATAAGGAGTCTCTCCGCCACACCCAAATGTTCCTTCTCGTCACTTTCGTATCTAGTTGGTTTGGAGGTTCTCAAAAGTTGACATGAATCAGCCCTACTGGGCTGGCTGACATTACCCAAAATGGCGTCAAGATACATGGCTGGGAAATGGCCGTATGACCTTGAAAAGAGGCAACATCAAGACAGAAGGATTGGCCCCCAGAGCCAGCCCGGCCGAGGATGGAAGACGGTGGACATCAATCTGCTCGATGGAAAACATATAAATCGAAGAGCATTCTCACCTGGTATTCAACTTACAGAGACACTGGGCGTCGCAAATCATTCTATTCTTTCACTAAAGCTTGTCTTTACCTAAGGTAGACTGGCTATCAAACTCCTTGTCTCTTTCAAAAGATTGTGTTCAAAAGCTTTGAGAATTTCTCTCTGAAATGCGGAACTACGAAAAGTTCACGAGAGATAGTGATCTCGAATCGGCAAAAGACGAATTGCTTCTGTACGAAGATGAAGTTCTGCCCATTCACTTCATAGATCAGGCGGCTATTATTCGTAAACTCGTTTTCAACTACACATTTCGCTATGACAACGTCCTCGATGCTAGAAAGCTTCACGAAAGTTTACTCCAACTTGTGCATACGCCTGGATGGCGTAAGATTGGAGGCCGTCTACGAGCCAATGTAAGTCATGATTTCCATTTTGATATCAAGAACTCGTTGACTTGCCGGTACTGACTGCCATCGTGAAAAGAGTGAAGGAAAACTAGAGATCCATGTACCACACGTTTTTACTGAGACACGCCCGGCCGTGAGATTTTCCCACATCGACCACCTTAACACCAACATCGACTCCCATCCCCTTGCTTCGAGGCTGCCCAAAGCAACAGGATCTACACCATCTTTACAAGAAGGCAGTCCAGCCTTCAAGTCTTTCGCTGCGCCCGTTGATCTGCCAAAGAACACCAACCATTACTTGAGGAGTGATGAGCCCATGCTGTGTCTTCATGTCACATCTTTCGCAGACGCTACACTAGTAGGGCTCACATATCCACACTCGCTCGCCGATGCTATGGGTATCTCAGAGCTGCTCAAGGCATGGTCCAGTATCATAGTGGGCAAGAGCTATCTGGTGAAGCCTCTTCAGGGCACTTATCGAGATGTGCTTGACAGCGCAGGGACAGACCTCGACAAGGAAGTCTCGCAGAGAGAGTTCGCTTTAGAAAGTAAGCAAACTCGTGGCGTTGCTTTGGTTTCCTTCATTGCTCGATATCTATGGGATATCGCGACTCGCCGAACCGTGCAGGCTCGACACATCTATCTGCCCGCCAACTATCTGCGGCATCTGCGCCAAGGAGTTGAGCAAGAGTTGAAGGAAACACATGGTGGAGTGGTTCCGTTCGTCAGCGATGGAGATCTCATCACAGCTTGGGGTTCTCGCCTCGTCATGTCGTCACGACCATGGAAGAGGTGCAGTGCAGTAATTTGCAACGTATTTGATATCCGCCGGCGTTTGGAGAATACGTTTGCGCCCGAGGGCCCATACCTGCAGAACCTGATCCTTCCAGCAACGACTGTATTATCCAGACGGGAGGCTGCCAGCGCCACGACGGCACAGATTGCTCAACATCTGCGCCAAGCCATCACTGAGCAGACTAGCGACGTGCAGACCCGAAGTCTTCTGCGTCTCGCACGTAACTGGTTTGCAGCTCTAGGCACAATGCCCCTGTTTGCGCGGTGGGATTCCCGAGTGATTGCCTGCTCCAACTGGACCAAGGCAAAATTCTTGGATGCCGCCGATATCAGCTCTGCTGCCTCGGGCGACGTTGGCGAACACAAGCCCTGCACTGGGGTGGTGGGGAACTCTGCGGCGGATGCGGCGCAAGATCATGTCAGACCAGTCATGTTCTGGGGCACCACCATGAACGCGGATGACAAAACCCGTGACGCTTTTATGATCTATGGCAAGGACGAATCTGGAAATTACTGGGTTCAGGGGTTTTTGAGAAAGGAAAGCTGGGCCCTGATTGAGGAGGAATTTCGACGCTTCGGAAAGGATTCGAAGGAATCTATCTGACTTGGGGTACATCTTATCGGCGTTAGACTGAGCCACTGTAAGATACGAGCTGGCAAGAAAGTGTACTAAATAATTCCATGTTCCCACCCCTGCTCAAGTTTTGTTCCTCAAGTTTTGTTTCCAGCGGTTCTTAGGGCTGCATATGCAGGACGTGACTGACAGTTGGAGGAAACACCAACGACATGCTACTTCCTCGGATTTAACCCAGGAAGAGGAAACTATGCGACGGAGTAGCATCGCAATTGGCCTGGCTGAAGATAAGAGGCGCCGCCGACAGTTGCATAACTGCACATGGGCGGCATAGCTACGGACGTAAACACGGCCGTAAGGCGGCGTCGACCTTCTAGGCTCCTATGAGCTCGTAGCCCCCACGCGCTGTTCCCATGACCAGGGAAGTAAGAAAAAAATTGACATGCTCACATTTCGGGCGGCAATTCGCCCGCCGGAATTGGCATTTCCTAACTATCAGCAGGCCACCAGACGCCTCCGAAGTCCAAAGGGGCCACATGCAATCGCCTTTGCCTGGCACTCTGGCAGCCTGTCTTTAGTAGGTCGAGTGTCCTGTATAAAACTCTGACGGGTGGCTGAACTATCTCTTTCTCCAAGCGGATGACCTCCAATGAAACTCAGGAATTCGAGCCTTGCAAATACTTCGGTTCCCGTACTGTATACATCAAGAGCCACCGTTTCCACAAGTAGAGTCTCTCCGTGCTATTGATTGAAATAAGTATGACTCTTTCGTTGCTTCCGTTTACGGTTTTTGACGGCGACTGGGGCAACGCCCTAATACGGTCTGGACACTCGACCTAGCCTATTGAGATGCAGAAAACTACCTCGTCAGAGTGACTCTTTCACTTCAACGACAAGTGAGGTAGACGATGATACCCAGCCAGACTTCAATTGGGTTATGGTAGAGTCAGATCAGAGGTCTCCCTACGGTGTTCCAAGGGGCATGACGCAGATCTTTGCCTTGTTCTGGTAAACGGTACTTGGATCATGCAGAATTCTGACTCTGCGCCGGCGAGGACTGGATCCGATACGCCGGTACTCAATAACACATTTTCCAAGATGCCCTGCGGTAACTGGGCATCCGTGCACATCCATTCCGACCAGACGTTGAAGAGTTGAGACAGTGAGATCGACAACTCTGGGAATGGGTGTCTCAACGCATTCGGCAGGGCTAATCCCCAGATCGCCAAGATCTGCCAAATCTTCAGGGATTCTGTGAACCCCAGCCTACTGTAAAAAGAAAGCTGCAGGCCGAATGCGTTATTCTTGAGTCTTAGTGCCGACAACTTTGACAACTATGGAAGTGATACCAAAAGTAGAATCTAACGACTGATGCCGTATGGGGCACTCAGAGCTTCCTAAACATCTATCACTTCTCATCGAACTCTAGATATGTCTCAATTGGTTTATACCCTCAGCTGAAAAAGAACGCTAGGACGTATTGCCGGCATCATCTTTCGATTGAGATTCGGGTTGTACCGGTGTAAGGATACACTTACTTCGCTGGATGATGAGCATGAGAGCGGGTTGCAATGGACGAGATCCTCCCGACTGCCGGCCCCTTGCTGTTCGATACAGAGGTGCACTCAAAATGGAGCCTTCGCGGCTGCATGTAGATCTTTTTCTGAAGTCGTGCAAGGATGGAATCATGAATACACCTGCTTGGAATGAGAAGGAGAACTTAACTCTTCCTTCAATCCCTGCGCTCTGACGCGCTTCTCAGAGCCGCAATAGATGGAGATCCAATTTGCATGACTACTACGGCACGAATGTGGGATTATTCGAATGGAAAACTGGTATACCCTTATTATTATCCCTTGCGGTCTTCGATATGATGGTGGCATTGGGGAGTAAACGCCAGCACGTGGAATGAAGGCAAGGGACGGAAGATTGTTGTCGTGTGGAGTGCGCTTCAACACACGGAATGATGATGGAATTGAATAATCAGAATGACTAGAGCGACTGCTATGGATCAATGTAGATCATAGACAACTCCGTCGTTTAGATATTTCTGAGATGGCGAGGAATACTGTCTATGCAGGGGATGGCTTGGATGCCCTCATTCCTTGGGGTCTGAGGAAGACTAGTGAAGCAGCTACTGACGATCTCTGAGTCCTTCGACTGGTTATGTGTGGGGATAGCATCTGTTGAACAAGTCTTCTCAAGGAAGGATGAAATGTATAAAGAGCGTTGCTTGTCCGTCCTGACAAGACTTCTTTTTCCTTCATCATCACACTCAGCAAGCACATCTCATCTGATCATCTTCTCTTCACTCTTCAGCAATCCTCATCCATCTTAATCAGCATCATCTGCCACTTCCAAACTTCGACCTTCAAGTCTACCTCAATCTTTTCAAAATGCAGTTCTCCACCGCCGTCATCACCGCCATTGCCATGGCCCTCACCGTCACCGCCGCTCCTGGCACCACTGCTCCGGTCAAGAGAACCCTCGACACGCTCACCTACGCTGATGCCCAGAACGTCTGCGGCCAGAACCTCAGCGTCAGCTGCTGCAACCAGGTCAGCGCCGACACCAATGTCAACGACAACTCGGGATCCGGAATCCTCTCCGGCATTCTGGGTGGCGTCCTCGGCAACGGCGGCTTGAAGCTTCTTGATGGATGCTCCTCCCTTGGAGCTGGAAGTGAGATTCTCCGATACCAAGTGTCTCTCTCGAATGCTAACACTCAGTAGTCGCCAACGACCTCTTGAACAGCAAGTGCAAGCAGAGTGTTGCCTGCTGCAAGTCCGATGGCAACACCGTGAGTTCTCACCGAACTAATATGAAGGATTGCAGACTTCAGCTGACTTTGATTTCTTTAGGCTTCCGGTCTCGTTGCTGTCCAGCTTCCTTGCATCCCCATCTCTGGCCTTTTGTAAGGGAATCCAGAGGTCTCCCTCTTCATATTGATGACTGCTCAACAATTTGAAACCACGGGACTATTCGACTGAAGGGCACGATGGAGGATTAGGGGTGTTGTATGAGTTCGAGGCAACAAGATGGGTTCGATTCGCGATCAGAGTTTTACTCTGATAGATAGCTTTCAAAGGCTTTCAAATATAATTATTTGCTTTCAAACTTTTGCCACAAAGAAGACCCGAGAAAAGTAAGATGAGTCCTTGGGTAAGAGTCCTAGATTCATGCCGGATGAACCATGGCCCATAAATGTCAGGATGACGAGTTCCAATTTCCATGGTTAAGATGCTTCTCCACATTTGAAGCAATTACAAGTGGATTTTCCTTTCCGGACAGCAAAAACATTACTGAGACATAGTAGGCTGATGTATCCACATCCTAAATGTCCTACCTCTAGCTAAGATATCAGCACCTTTGGGAGAAATGCTTATAGGGTATGTCGGGAATCACGGACATTTTGTCGAACCGGAGACAATGGCTCTAGACTGCACATCTATTCACTAGAGACAGGACTGATATTCAATGAAAAAAAAAAAAGAATCAAGGGGGTAGGTCGGATAATCATCCGAACGCTTCGTTCCCTAGGTGGCGGTTGCCTGACTAATCGGGCTCGTCGGAATTCCGAAGAGTCCTGTACCTAAGCGACGAATGAATACAACCATATTTCCAACTCGAGCCGACTTTCAAATTGTATCCAAAATCCCATGCAAGCTTTGCCACGAATAAGCTCCCGCGAACATTGCGGGGTGCAGCGCTTGCGGAGGTCGGGACGGGCAATATTGCCGTCGCTAAGGATAGTCGAGTCGATCTTTCAGGACAGGAGCACGCTTATCTCCTAAGTCCCCGAAAGCGACCATTGTTGCTCTGTCTCCAGTCGTGTTATAAGATGGACTGAGGACCAATTCTGACACTGATGGCAAGAGAAAACTTAATGCTTGTGCGATACACCCGATTTTTAAATCATCCAACTACAACATTTACATCATGAACCCCTTGAACTCTCAAATCTCCCAAGACAGTTACCATTGGATCTCGAAAGCAATCGATAATTTGGATCCCGAGACAGACTATGAGACCATATGGCGTCTGACATCAAGCTACCAGCTTTCTGACTTCGCCAACAACTTGATCTACACCCTTACCTTCCCCAACTTTGTCATTCCCCTACATGGAGCAGAAGTAGTGTGGCGCTCTGACGGCGGCAAAGTCGTCCATAAAGCCGTCGACAGAGTCGAGAAGACGGAGCACTACAACATGGCGTGGTGGTACTACGGTCCCAGTGATCAACGCTGCCGAGATGCCGTTGAGAGAATCAATCAGCTACACGCTGGGCTCGCGCGACAGTATCCTGGAAGATTTTCCCACAACGAGGACTACGTCTACACCCTGACCTTCAGCGCCGTGTTGATGCATCGCTTGAGGATACGGCTCGGTCTTTCTGGTTTCACGGAAAAGCAGCAGATTGCAGCTCACCACTTCTGGCGGGACATGGGTCCTCTCTTCAAAGTCGAAGGCAAAGGAACTGTAAAGGACTATCCAGGAGATTTCGATGGGTGTATAGCTTTCTGCGAAGCGTATGAGAATACGCCTCGAGAGTACAACGAGAAAGCTCGCTACATTGGTTTGTCCATCTTCAATCTCTTTGCTTACCGCTATTTCCCACCGGGCCTGCGATGGTTCGGCATGGCGTTTCCCCGAGCGCTTTCTCTGCCAACGACGCTGAGCGCTTTTCGCATCGAGCCGGCCAACCCCTTACTGGCAGCCATAATCATCTTCATCGTGAGAACAGTGTTTCTCGTCACAGAAGTTTTGCTGCCTGATCCCAAAATCCCATTTTTCGAAAGGCTGGAGACACTGCCAGAGATAG
Organism: Colletotrichum simmondsii; assembly: GCA_001563135.1. Taxonomy (NCBI): domain Eukaryota; kingdom Fungi; phylum Ascomycota; class Sordariomycetes; order Glomerellales; family Glomerellaceae; genus Colletotrichum; species Colletotrichum simmondsii. Next base: position 253,484 of record JFBX01000853.1, read on the forward strand.
AGGCACGAAAGCGGAAAGAGGAGACAAGAGCCTTGGATAAGTCCTATGAGCAATTTATCATGTCTCAGTTGAGCGGTCCCGGTTGTCCGTTTAGCGCAAAGATGCAATAGATGTCACAAACTGAAAACTTCCTACCGAATATCGGCCAGATAGAAACAATGGCTTTGGCGGAATTCCTCAATGATCTATCATCTATCAAAGTAATGAACATCTAAGTCGCTCTAAGTCCTAATTGTCTCCTTCTTGAGCCAATCTTGCCAGCTCTGGTCGGCGAGAATATGTCTAACTCTAGCCTCGAGCCATTCTGTATTTCCCCAGAAGCCCCAAGATGCCTGGAATCGGCACCAATCCACCAAGGCAGTTTCCCAGTGTCGCACGAACGTATCCCAGTCATAATTCTCGGGCCCCTTACCTGTCGGCTTTTGGCTCAGGAGAGTACTTCGATACTGCTCCAGAATAGCCCTCTCACCCTTATCCATGGCTAGCTGATCCGGTATGTCTTCGTGCTGAGTGAGCATCTCAACGGGGACCGAACAGGTGAAAAGCTTAGCGAGATCGCAGCCGCCAATTCCGAGTCCCGCGTACTGAAAGTCGAAGAAAGCCACCTTGTCGCCAGATTTGGTCGTGAAGAGGTTTTCGGACTTGACGTCGCCGTGGATGTATGTCTCAAACGGCCTGCCAGATGGTGTGAGGAAGTCGGCAACTAGCTCGGCAATCGAAGAGGATGAACCCTCGACGGGGTCGCAGAATGCCGAAGACCATTCGGAATAGTCGTCTCTGCAAAGCGATCCGTATTCCTTCCGTCTGGTAGCAAGGTATGTGTAACCTCCATTTAGCCACATCTTGGGCTCCGTAACGCCATTACCAGCCTCCCTTCGTTTAGCCTCTTGAAGCGGGGGCAGCACAAATTGCCCAAGGTCATCCGGCAGCGATGCCCAAGAGCTGCTGTGATACTTTGCCAGCCAGTCCAGCGCAGCATTCACCTGCTTGCGGTTGAGGACCAACCTCTTTTCACCAGCCACGGGAAACTCTGGCCGCAGGTCCGTGATGATGGTAGCGGTGAGACCCTCAAGCTCTTCCTTGCGGAGCTTGTCCTCCATATCTAGAGTGGAAGCGAGACACTTTGCGACAGCGACATCATCTGATAATCGCGGTGCAATCTCTTGGTAGAAATATTGCTCCACCTCGTAGCTCAACATCTTGCGCAGGTGGCCCTCATCTGTTCCCTTGGCGCGTGGCGGTGAGATGAGTTTGATGACGAGGCGATATGTTCCGTCTTCTTCTGAACGGATAGGTAGCGGCTTTCGGTTCAAGTTGGCGGCACCATTGGTATCGGCAAGCTTTGCAGTGAGGGCACAGATGTGACCGTAGCCTGCCCAGAGAGTTTGAAGCTCAGTGAGGGAGACGAGTTCAAGGCCCAGCCATGAGAGCATGATTTCGGCGACTTGACGAGGCTGCTTGAGAGAAGCCATGGCGGTGGAAAATGTGACTGCCGCAAGTACCAATTGAGTGTTGCCGATGCTGATTCCCGTGAATGGTGCCTGAGCGATGAGATGAGTGAAGTTGGATGAGAGTTGATGAGGTTCAGTGAGCGCCACTTCCATTTCGAGAATGTTTCTCAGGTGGGTCCCGATGACTTCGCTCAGTCTCAAGCTGCCACGAACACAGTGAGGAGCAAGAGAAGTTTCGACAGTTGCACGAGTTTGAGAATTCGGAAACCCGAAAAGCCAAGAAAAAAAGAAAGAAAAAAAAGACACGAAAGGAATTCTGAACTCGTCAGCACAGCCGAAAGTAAGTTATCAATCGCCTAATACTTCATGCAAGTCCTGGCTCGGTGTTCATCAGCCGTACCAAGTACCCAGATCATGTTTTGGCAGCTGGCGCCACCTGCAGAGGACAAGTGGAAGAAAATCCGAGCACGAATATGTCACTCATCGTCATCGTGAACTTGCTCGCTCACACGTTCTCACCATAAGGCCCCCACTGTTCACCGGTTTATGCATCAGAGTAGAAGAAGAATCACAAAGCGAAAACCGCATGCTGAGAGAGCCTGGGATAATCTCAGCAATCTGTCCCCGGGCCATCAAGGTGCCTTACAGCCCCACCGCAAGATATTCCTACAAAAGGCGGACTTCAAGACGCCGTCGACAGCTCCCGTATCAAGAGCATAAAGTTCTGTCTTCACAAATTCATTTCGCCCCTCATAACAAAGAAACATGGGCCGAACTCAACCGTCAGTTGGGCAGCCACCAGCCGCCTTTCGAAAAGCCGCCCGAGCCAAGAAGGCCAAGGTCACACTCAATCAGCTAATTCCATCTCTCCTCCCTACGCACCCACGAGCCCGGCGCGGAATCGACTCAGCCGAGCTTATCATCGAGCCTAAGTCAGCGACCAAGGAGACTCGAACTCCCAAGGCAGAAGGCGCTGATGTTTCGGAAACCAACGGGCCACTTCACATCAGACTTCAAGTTGCCGACACTCTTACAGCCGCTCACGCCTTGGTGACTGAGAAGGCGGAACCGAATCGCCCGGTAGACATAAGCAATAAAGAGACGCGAGTTGCAATTCTCAACATGGCCTCACCTCTCACGCCGGGTGGTGGCTTCGTCAACGGTGCCGGTAGTCAGGAAGAGTCATTATGTATGCGGACTACACTGCTGCCATCTCTCAAAGACGAGTACTACCGTCTGCCAGAGCTCGGTGCTATTTACACACCAGATGTACTGGTTTTCCGAGATGAAGATGCGGACGAAGTGTTGGAGAAAAGAGACCGATGGTTCGTGGACTGCATCAGCGCCGCCATGTTGCGGAACCCGGAAATCGAGCGAGATGAGGACACTGGTTTCAGCCACTACGTTCAAGAAAAAGACAGACAGCTCATCCTGGAAAAGATGAAGATTGTGCTGCGGATATGCCAGCTCAAGGGCATCAAGAAGATTGTGCTCGGTGCTTGGGGATGTGGTGCCTACGGAAACCCAGTCGCCGAAGTGGCCAAGGCGTGGAAGAAGGCGCTACTACCGAGGAACGACGGAAAAGGGAAAAAGAAAGGGAACAAAGAGACATGGAGCGGGATCGAAGAAGTTGTCTTTGCGATCAAAGATACCGGTATGGCCGACGCCTTCCAAGAGGCTTTCGGGAAGGGCATTGAGAGAGACGTAGAAGCCGAGGTGGATGAGTCCGATGAGGAGATTGATATCGTTCAAAAGAACAAGGAGGAGCTTCAAGCAAGGATTGCCGAGTTAAAGCAGCGCATCGATGCCACACCAAATCCGCAAGTCAAGACGGGCCTCAACTCAATTCTTGCTGGGTTGATAAGCCAACTGCCCGCTGATTCGGGGAAAGAAAGTGACGAAGAAGAGGACGAAAGAGAGGGATCAGAGGACAAGAGCGGCGATAGTGACGTAGGTTCAGAGGAGGCATGAGTCTAGCCATGAATTATGATCTATTGACAACACTACTACCCTCTCAAGATGTGCCCCAGCTCACTGTCGGATTGTGTTTCTCCAATTCAGAATCAAGACTAGCTTCAACAATGGCTAGAAAATGCCCCAAGTCAACGTTGGACAAGATAGACCGAGGTGTTACCCGCCATGGCTTCGTAATACGTGTGCGACTAGCTGTGATTCGTACAGCCTCGGTCAATAGCTCCCCTGCTGGATAATTCTGCCGGTATAGCCGATGAGCCGATAAAATAATTCCGGCCGAGGCTATCATCACCAAGTGCAGGGCAATTGCCATACGATGGTTGATGCGGTCGTCTGCTTTGGCCAGTGCGGTACTTTCGAACATTCCTCTCGACTCTCGCTAGCTCTATTATCATCAGCAGGGCGACTTAGCAAACCACGTAGTCCTTCTCAATACTGTCGGTGAAAGGCAAAATGGGAACATTCAATACTACCCATTCTCCAGCGCGTGGGGCTGTTTAAAGTTCCTAAGACTTGACCTTCATGACTTCTGTGACTCTTCCTTGAGTTGGATGTATAGAAGTCAACGTAATGACTTCGTTTTAGTGGGTTCGAAGACACAAGGTAACTAGAATCTTGGAACTCTGCAATCATCTTATTGCAACATGTTATTGAGTATGAGCCACCTAAGCTTCTAGAGCTTAACTTAGGTCATTGTCTATAACATAAATCCTTCATCCTCTACAAGTTGTGAACGGTGCTGTTCCTAGTCCACCTACGGAACGTCTTGCCATAGAAGTAAAATATCGCCCCGCAAGCACAGAAAAAGACGGTCAACGCCATGTTAGTCATGAAAGCCGGTATGAAACTATTCGTGTCAGCAAATGGCATCGGCAGAAGAGAGAGGTTTGACTGACCCTGCCTGTATTGTCCAAGGGGTAATGAATTTGCCCATGCCATATCCCCACACATTCTTGTTCACCGTGATAGCAACCATGAGAGGACCAGTCACTGGCTTGTAGCAGTCGATGGCGTAGGTGCTGGCGATACTGGGCAAAGCAGCAACCTGGATGCCTGCGCTGGCGTAGCCGAGGACTACGATGATAGGCCAGGACCAGTGGTTCTGATATCCAATAGCGGTGATGATATTACCAAATATCATGATGAAAACGAATGGAATCATGGCAGGGAGACGCATCTCAGGCTCGCGGATGCCGTTGTTTCGAGCAGTCGCGCGGGCGGATACCCAATCGCTGAAGGGGCCAGCGGTGACGAGTCCAATCAGCGCACCGACAAGAACTGCCAGATTGGTAAAGCCTACAAGAGTTAGTCTCTTACAACAATTATAGGACGCATATTCAGGTTTAGGAGATTTACCGATAGACTGCGAGCTCATGTTATAAGGGGGTGCTGCGAAGACTTGAGACTGCGTGAGGTTTAGAATGAGGAAGTTGCTGCAACTCCAGCTCACAACAAACGACGCAAATACCACGATGGGGAATCCAAAAAGCTTCCAGGGGGTCCAGAGGTCGAACCAGATGGTCTTGAGGGGCGAAGAGTTGCGTTGGAACAGGTACCACTGTTGCTTAGAGGGGGTTCCCTTGCCAAGGTACGGGTCCATGTCCGCAGTCCGAGTTGGGTTCAACGTCTCGTCGGCAACTTCGATTGTGACAGCGTCCTGAGCTGGCTGAGAACGAATCCACCTTGTCTCTGGGAAGCCAAAGAAGGCGTAGACAATGGAGGCACCTGTCAGCGCAACGTTGAGCCACCAAAAGTTCTGCCATCCAACATGATCCGCCATCGGGCCAGCAATGACAGGCGCAATCTGAAGGGGTTAGCCAAGAATACTTCTTGCTGCCGTCAACGTTAGACCCACCATCAAAGATCCCATATAAACGACCCAGTATAGCGTGTTCCAGCGGCCGCGATCGTGCAGGAAATAAATATCGGCTATGACTTGCGGTTGCAGAGTCTCTGATGGGCCGGCGCCGATACCGTTCAGTCTAAAATGCAGTCAGCATGCAACTTCATATATGAGAATATGAAGAATCAGGACTTACACGCAAGCACCCATGAAAGAGCCGTATGTTGTAGCTTTCGCTCGAAGCACATGGGATGCAAGGCAGACTAGTTGAGAAACAATAAAGACGGGGCGTCGACCAAATGAGGACGAAATCGGAGCCCTTTCAAAGGTCAGCAATGGCTTCGAAAAGCTAAATATCCTTTTGTGGCCTTACCAGATGAAATTGCTGAATCCGAGCAGCAGAATGGTCACTCCCGTAAACTGAATGACGTCTTCGAGGTTGCTGTTGTAGTCTCGAATAAGGTATGGAAACATGGACGCAAGAGACAATGGAGCAAAGCCTTGCGAAAAGGTCATCAGAGAGACCGCGCCCAACGTAGACCACTTCCATGATGCTTTCCAGTTCAAAGGGTCGTGCGGGTCCTGGGATGGCTGAGGGACGAGAACCACTGTCGAGTGTTCGCTCTTGATGAGATGATGTTTCAACACATCGGCCATGACCTCAGTGCCAGGCACGACCTCGATGTGAAGCTCATGTTCAATCTCCTCGCGGGTCTAAAAGAACATTTTAGTGGGAATTCGTTCATGAGATAATGCTGGACTCACTGTCTTTTCCGGATCTTTCGACATGGTTACGAATTTTTGGCTTGCGATTCTACGTCTCGGACAGTGATGCGATGAAAATCCACAGTGATGGATTAGAAGAATCGTCGTAACATCGGGGCGCGGACATGGGCAATAAATGTAGACACAGGCCTGGCCAGCATCGACCGATACAGTCGAATTACCGACGCGATCTGCGACATCAACCTGTCGACGGCGCAACTACGCGTCTAGTGTTACCATGATCCTGGGTCGACCAACCTCAAACATTCGGCATGTCGTCGCGGCAGCTGCCTACGCTCAGATATCAAAAGCCGAACCACTAGGTTGAACTCTATGAGCTCTCTCCACGCGACGGCAAGGGGGAAGAATGCGGGGAAATCTGGAGAGAGGCCTAGATGGGGCAAGGTGAACTTCAGCTCATCTGACAGGCTCTCATGAAATCTATCGCCGGAGCTAAGGTCAAGCAGTCATCCCAGCATTACATGGGGTTGACCAATCACCCCGTCGCCGTTTTTGAGGAGGGTGTGCCGACAGCTTAGCATCAGTCCTATGCATCCAAATCGGCACCATGTTGCCGGCATCAAGACAGGGGATGTCACCCCCAATCCTCCGACATTTTTTTGGAAGGAGCTTTATCATTCCGTGGGAAAACACTTGCGCGCATCTTGGCGATTCTTGCGGTATTGGTTGATACGGCTACCAGCGCAGCAGGTCTGCGGGCCAAGGTCAAGCTTTGATAAGACCCTGGCTCCTTTAAACCTCAAGAGGACAAATTCTCAATCACTGTTCCAATCCGATCCCACATCGCACGGAAGTAAGCGTGTGGGGAAGAGCCCTTGCCAAACGGCTTGAACTTTGCCGAGAAATCTTCTCTTGAGGATTCCAGGGTGAAGACCGTTCTCATTTGGTCTAGTCACTCCACGTGCCCAGACGAACATGGCCAAGCGAAGAATTCTAGTCCGTCGTCTCTGGGTGCCGACGCTAAGGTGCCGACAGAAATTCGATGCACTGACACCATGGTCTTTTGCGAAATCATTTACTTGCCCCAAGGGCAGCTTAAGAGATATTTCGAAGTGCCGAAAGGAGTGCGTTGACTATTAAGCGCGACAAAGAGCCTAGACCAGCGACGTGTTGCCCGTTCTCTCTGTTGGCTCAGGTGATCCGAAGGTAAAAGAAGGGCATGCTCAGGCCGGGAAGATAATGGGGGAGAATAATGACTCAGTATCTACCATTAGCCCGATTCATAACCTAGCGTTTTGTGGTCATGGATTCGTGCGAAAGCTTGTAGTTAGAGAGCTTCGGAGCATTGAAGCTCGCTTCATTGGGTGAGTCACTCCATCTGCGTAAAAGTCTCGGAAATCTTAGTGCATACCGAGCTCAATGTTCCGAATGCTCCTAACTGTACGGAATACAAGTCGGTATGGAGGCTAAGTTCTAGCAACTAGGAGTGAAATCGAAATCGCACCTTGTATCCTCGAATCTGATCGAGAATACCACCCTCTCACAGACGCCAGTCCGTGGCCACAGCAGGTCCTCTATCCAATCGGAATTAAGAAACATCACGAAGTTCCATATGCAGGCGACGACGCTTCATTTAGCAGACAAGTTGACGGGCCCAACCCGAGGAAGCGTCTTGATCATGGACGGCCACCCGTCTGCTTGGGATGCACTAGACATCCTTCAGGGTTACTCGGCAGTCTTCTGGGAAGTACAACATGACCCATCTGTCTCGTCCTACGTACTTCCACGCACCCTAGTAATGAATGATGCCCCAGGATCCGTGCCCCTTGCTATCGACACCATTTAAGTGTCAATGGTCAGCTGACACTTCAGCACCGCCTAGCTGAGCCTTATCCAGATTGACCCTTGCGAAGACCATTGCGAAGGTTCATTCGTTCTTGCGTATTTGGTGGAGCGAGACTATTTCGGTGTATGATGGGGTCTTGAGTCCTCGCCGGCACTTGTATCTAGGACAGAAGGTTCCTTACTTGCCACAAGCAGATGGTCTGCAACAATGCCCATGAAGTACGGGTCAGCGCCATAGATTCCATAGTAGTATTTAAACTGTGAAGTTTATATCTATTACGGGATACTCGCATAACAGTTCTCAATGAACAAGAGTTGCTCAAAGCGTAAAGGTGGGTGGGCTGCGGCTGCCGTAAACACACCTCCTGTCCAGACCATGATGTTCGATCTCTGCTTTCCACACAAGACACGCACTTGAAGATCGGACATGTTCATTCTGCTGGCAGCCTAGTCGGTGGCCAGGCTCTTCTCAGGGGGTTAAAAACCGAACATGAAATTCGATGAACCTAGACACTTGTCGCTGGCTGTGCATGGGGTTTGGGTGATACAGGAATTCCAGATCAGTCAAATCCCGATGCGCTAAGGTAGTAAAAGTGCCCTATCCTACCATGAGCCATGCGAACCGCTTATAAGAGGGACTTAGATAATGAGAGTCAACTAAGTTAATATGTTGATGGCTATAGCCGTCTCTTCAAAAAGCAACAACAACATGCATACTCTTTCATAAGTGATAACCAATTTCTTATATATTGTGTAGGAAGGCCGAAGAACGAGGTCATCCAGGGGTCCACGAATCAGATCCTTGATTCATCTCTATTTCACAGCTCCCATCCAAATTCGTGAGGCTTGAGTTGCCTACAGCTTTCAACCAAGCTGGCCCGAGAAACCTAGCCATCTTTTTCCATTGCTATATGTTTGTACATGGTTCTGTCCCGGCATCTTCGCAGACAGCCATGCAGTTCGAGTCGTAGAGTACATCTCCTTCTTAGGTATCTTGAGATGATTGAAAGAAATTCTCGCAATGACTCACTCCGGTCACTCAAAGCCTCTATTCGAAGCGGGCTCCAATCGAACTGCTCTCAAACTTCAGTTAGAAGTCTCGTAGAAAATCAACCTCAAATATCGCAGAAATAGTTGAGTCCAGATATAAAACTAGATGTTGCCAGCCCGCGTGACCCGAAACGCGGTGAAGAGAAGGTGGGAAGCTCGGAGGTACTTGGTGGCGAAGATGGCAACAGAAAAGTCGCAACTGGCCTGATAAGATTGTCACATACCTTAGTTTCACCTCAGTCGCGGCCAATGTAAATGTAGCTAGGTGCTGTCCGACGAGCCCGTTTGTAATATTAACAGGCCTGCCTGATAGGTCCAACAGACGCATTGCACGTCAAGCTCATACTGAGCATGGTTTGATTCGAAGCTTTCCGCTCGCAAAAACTTCTTTGCTGCTGCAAATTCCGATCAACAGCGAAGCAGCTGCAGTCTCAGAATCAACGGACTAACACGATAATTCAGAACCAACATTGTGCCGGCTTTACTCAGCACGAGCCGCCCCCGGGCTCCGGCGTCCGAGCACGGGGAGTGGGACGGACAGTTAGCGGGTATTGGCGCAATTGGAAGCCCGATTATGGTGACTAAAGCGCCTTGAACCCCCAGTTAAGTCGGCAAAAGACGTCAAAACCGAGAACGAACTTTTCGCCACGCAGAATAACGCAGCTGCATGCAATTAGTAATGTAGAATCTATACGGAGTACTGAATCCTGTAGGGAAGTGAAACGGCAAAGTGAACCCGCTTACATAACGAGGTTCTGTTACAAGAGTTACTAGGCAGTATGTGCACGTCGACTATTCAATTGTTAAGTATGCCAGTCAGCAAAGTGACTTCAACGGCCTGATACCACGTTTTAATTCCGGTACAGCTCCGACTACAATTATCATGGGATTTCTAATTGCGGAAGAGTCGAAAATAGCTGTGCCCTTCTCCGCTCGGTGATGAGGCTCGGGCTCAAGGATATCCGAGGGATCAGGCAATTCGCAGCCAGCAGCAAATCAGTTCTCTCAACAGGACTTGTGTGTGGTGGCAACAGGACTTGTATATATATACATCGCCAAAGACTTACTTCACCCCTCAGAATATACTTCTCACAACATCATAACCATCAAGCAGCATTCACCAGCGACTCTCTGAGTTACTTTGTGCCGATTAAACATAATCAAGCTACTCTTAAGCTCAAATTTGACCATGACCGAAACCGTTCTTGTCTTTGGTGCCACGGGCAACATTGGCGTAGCAGTCATTATCAGTGCTCTGCGCGCCAAGCGCCATGTCATCGCTGTTGTGCGCAGTCAAGCTAGTGCCGAGAAGATGTTCAAGTACGTCGGCAGTCGCGACAACATCACCGTGGTTGAAGCCGATCCTACTTCTGAGGACTCTCTCCGAGGAGTTGTCGGCCAAGTTCGGGCTGGCAAACTCCCTGCCTTTCAGCATGTTTGGGCCTCGCGTAAGTTATACAACCTTTCAGGAGCTTCATCCCACGTAGAATAAACTGACGTTTATGACAGCTGGTGGACTCTACTGGGAGACTCCACTTTTGGAGATTGACCCAGCGGCTCTCCGCGAGGCTCTCAATGTCAACTTCGAGTCGTACTTCTGTGAGAAAACTCCCAAACTCATTTACAAGATCTGAAGTTAAACTGCAGACTCCGGTTGCTAATAATTCACCTAGATGCCTATCGCGTGACAGTACCATACTTGCTTGAGCAAGGGTTTGCTGGCAGCACTTGGACCTTGTGTACGGGTGCTCAAGGCGACTATGGTTTCCGCGCTGCTCCCGCAGTGACGCAGGGTGCACTGTTCAGCTTCGCCATCGCTGCGTCTCGGGAGAATGAGAAGACAAACATCCGCTTTAACGAGGTCTACCTCGCCTACCGAGTTCAATTCGAAGTCGATGAGGAAACAAGAAAGGCTTGGGCTGGAGCTCATGTGACCACCTGCGACGAGTTTGCTCCGTTGTACCAGCAGCTTCTGGATAGAGAGGATATCAGGGGCAGCAGAGTCAAGGCAATCACTCCGAAGGATGTCCTCCAACTCTCCGTCGAAAAGAGATACAAGGCCTGACAATGTAAGACAAAGGCTACAACTAGGTTACAATGTTGATAGGTAATATGAGAGTTGCCTTAGAATCTCAATTTTCCACAATCAGGGAAACGAGGACTAAGCTTTGCGGATTATGCATGATAGATAGAGCTCGATGATGGACTGATACGCTGCCTGAATCGTGATGTATGCGAAGCACTTCTTGTGGCTCTCGTGTGAAACGTAAAAGATCAAATGCTCCAGACAACATGATTCGCAAATTGGTGGCTACTGCTGTGATTTCATATAGCTTAGCTGTTTGCTCGTGAGTGCTTCCACAATCTATGGCCAAGGCAGGCGATCGAGCGAATGACACTTACTTGAGTACGATCTAAACATGGGCCTAGTCCGAGCCCGGGCCGGATCCGACATTTTGGTTTCGTATCTGGCACACAAGCCTACGATAACCGGAGTCTGAAAGAGACTACAAGACTTGACTTATCAGTTGCCCCGCTGTGTGATAGGTTCATCATCAAATCATACGCAGGCTGTTGAAGAGGTTTACTCTCCGCAAAATTGCCTTGACTAGACGGCCAATGGATAACATAACCGAAGTGGTCAAATCTGACTCCAGTCGCAGAGCCAAACCCTCTAGCCCCTCGTACTTTTGAAACAGGAACGAAAGCGGCTTAGTGTGGCTTTGCTCCTCACACTCTCCATAAAACAGCGATGTCGAGTCAGTCACGATAGCCGACATACACATCGTCTGATCTTGGGATGGCAGTAAAGGCCAAGACAACGTTACTCAAAGCCTAATGTGCACGTAAAATGAACCCAAGAAGAATTCTGGAAGGGAACTACGAAAGATCCACAGGTTCGACTGGGCTTGCCTTGCGAAGGAATGATGACGGGAATAGAAGCCAAGACAATATCCGTGGATGCGACCAAGAAGTTCAGACGAATCACGTTCTACATGGCACAATTCCAGACAGATAGGAAAGGACTTGCGGCTACTCAGCTGGCCGTGGGAGCCGTCCCACCGCTCGTCACTGCGGTCTTGGGATCGGATGGCAAGGGAACCCGCGCATGAATCCCCATATTTAGCAGCAACCCACGCCTCATGACACGCGCGCTCCTCGATTAAGTTGGTTAAACTTTCCGACAATGCAGGTTGCCCTTGTTCTAACATAACTGATTCTAAAAATGGCTGTTGAATAATGTTGATCTTCAATTTCCATTCATTTACCAGAAGCTGAAGCGCCAGAATAGATTGAGCAGATCCCGTCTAGCTTTGCGGCTCCTCCGGGCCATCTGACGAACGATAGTGACTATGAAGGAAAGACCAGATACAAATACCGACGGATGAGTGACCGTAAGTTGAGAAGTTTACTAGTTTGAAGGCAAGACTCGTTCGAAACCCACATTCGTTTAACACTATGTTACAGTCACTCACTCGTTTAACTCTATTAAGCTCACTGCTCTTAGCCTCTGGCCAGGCCGCTTTGGGCCATGGCCTTTCCGACCATGCCAAGCGATCAATCGAGCAAACAATGCACATGTCCAGTAAGAGGGCTTTAGATGGTTTCTATGTCATCGATCAGCAGGCTGGAAGTGAATGGGGCTGCAGTGAGGAAAAGATCGCCGCGTTGGAGGGTGCCGTCAGAGATACACAAGCATTGGCCTTCATGGCTTCAACTGTACTTGCCGAGAAGGATTCCGAGTTTTCCGATGCATACATCTTTTGGTTTGGCGGTAAGTTTCGACTTCTGTATCTAACAGTGCCCAGAGGATGGTCTGACAGTCGAATTCAGAGGACAACACTAAGGCCGCCACAAAGAACTCCATCAAGACTCTTAACTATGATCCTGTTCAAGATTTTCTCAAAGCCCCTGGTGCACGCAACCGTGTCGATGATATGAGAATAGACAACCTCAGCCCTACCGGGCTTACGTACATGTGTGCTGCCGCAGATGATAGCATGTGCGCCGGCGGAATGGCTGCAGCAGCCCACCAGCACGGGGCTGGAGGGTTATCAGGCCACTCCATTGTCTTATGTGACCGGTTCTTCGGGGCCAACTCACAACAAGACATGTTGCGGACTTGGAAAGACACGCGGAGACTTAGCGCCTCTTCCGGCTTTTGGTTGTTGCACGAAGTCCAGCACTTAGGAGCCATCGTTAGTGATGGTCGACGATGTGTCGATGTCCCAGATCCTAATGAAACTGATGGCAGCGGCTGCTACGACGCCAACTGGTAAGTATCGATTATTATACGATATCTGGATCGTCTTTTTATCAAGAGCTTTGCTAACAAACCGAAAGCTGTTCGAGACTTAAAGGCGCCGATAAGATTAGAAACGCCCAAAATATGGCCTTCTTTGCATTGGAGGTCATGGCAGATCCCCAGAGCGGTGCAGCACCCGGGCAGTCATGTACCATTATGAAAAGAGATACGGGTGGCGTCTTGCTTGGAGGACCCGAAGATCTTATGGCGAGAGCAGACTACAGTCTAGATGCCAAGTATGAGGCGATGCTTCGTAGACAGGCTAAGGCATCGTCGACTTGGATCACGACACACCGAAACGGCACAAGCTCTCGTATCCCAACGGCTCATTCGAGCAAATTGCCGGTGCCATCTTCGAAAGGACCTACTGGATCGGCGTTGGCCTCGCGCTCAAAGCCACCGGTGCCTCCTGCATCCTCGGGGCCCCGATCCAGCAATCCAACGCGGCCATCGTCGTCGGGACCTCGATCCAGCAACCCGGTGCGGCCATCATCTTCGGCACCTCAGCCCAGCAAATCAGCACCACCGCAGTCTTCAGGGCCTCGATCTAGCTCCCAGGGCCCTATCTTCACAACCAGGCCACCTATCCCAGTGAGCTCCTTTTCAGGCGCTTCATTCTCATACTCTTACTCCACGGCGCCGCCAACCACCGAGGAAGGTGGAGTTCCCATTATTCCCATTGTTCCCGTTCCCATTCCTATCGCACCAGTTGCGCCAGTTCCTCCAGTTGTGCCTCCAGTTGGTGGCGGCGGTGGTGGCGGAAACGGCGGTGATAATGGCAACAACGGCGAGAACTCTAAGCCTGCGGAGTCAAATCCTCCAAAGACCTCAGAGCCTTCATCCCCGCCTACCTCTTTACCACCTACGTCTTCATCAAAACCCTCGCCTACCTCGTCAACACCGGTGACCCGGTGTTCTTCTAGACCGCCTCTATCAGTCCCCACGGGAGGTGATGCATCGCCAGACAGAGACGGTTTCCCTCAGGCAGTATACGACGGTCTTGCCGCGGAAGCTCGTAGCACGAGCAGAGCGAGCAGTTCTAGCTCTACCTCCTCGCCACTGATGGTTATCACTGACGTGCCCGAGCCTGAGTCGACAGTCGAGGTAGTTCCGACTGCTACCCCTACTGCGGCTCCTGTCAACCCAGTTGCTTGCTATAACTTTGACATTAATGCCTATGGATACTGCTGTCCGGGCCCGGGTAATCCATGTGAGAAGGATATTGGAAAGTGCTACTTCAACGGAGAGGGCGTCTCTGGGGGTGCAAGTGGTATTGTACCAGACGGAGCCCGGTGCCCGCCACCTCCTGGTGCTGAATATTGCAGAGGTCCCTGCGAAGAGTAGTTTCTTAAAGACATGCGCCAGTAGCCATAGACTGTTCCGCGCGGTCTGTGTGGAAGTCTTCCTCAGTTTACCTCTGACGTCAAATTGAACCCTAATCTTGCGCACCAGCCGTTGCTTTCAATCGTCTCGTTTTTATATCGGTGATGCCTCAATAGTCAGTCTTAACTTTCAGGTGTCCGTTGATCTAGTATAACTAGTCCATTAAACACATCGCTATAGAAAGGAGAGACTTTGTTCTAGGTACCATTGTGTGGTGTATGTCTTGGAAGTTACACATCAACTCGCTATTTTCCTTCCACCATCTATTTTGTAGTCTGTAGTCTGTAGTTAGTAATCAATTACTCATTCAGCTGCTGTGTTCTCGATCTTAACGATCAAGGATAGTCTCAATGGGCACATGATCCTGGAGTTAATGTGTAACAACGTTAGGTCGAGAGGCTTCCTGTTTCCACAAAACTATCACAGGGTCTTTATTATGTCACCTCATCCATCATCATCGATTAAGTCTCTGGGTCAATACATTAATCAAAGAGGCCAGTTCTCAGCGGGCCACATTATGCATATTCCTTACGGAGGCGGCCTTAGTCTCTCCTCTATTCTGTTATACGTCTTACGTCTTGTGGAATGAACCTAATAGGCTTTACCTGAGTGCCTCCTTGCTTTCAGGATTAATAGTATCATGAGAAAGCATTCGCTAAATCTTTGAGCTTGAGGCATTATGCAAGCAGTCACGTTGGAGTATAGAAGATTTAACATGAATTATGCATACTCGGCTTGGGTAGTTAGAATGGTACGGGCCGTAGAGTGCGCCACATGAGTTGAGCAAGACTTTAACCGTGAGCCGTGTGTCAAGTGATAGATGTAGCAAAAAACATATTTCAGGCGTGCGTACTTGGTTTGCTAACTAGGACACATATCCAGTTAAAAGAAGATGTATTTACTAGCTAGCCTTAACACCAATACAGGCAATCCAGGTAGTTGTGTAAAAGACTCCCGCACCTATCTGGTGTTTTTGGTCCAACTGTTCCGCTTCGCCTGGGTGCTTGCGCTAAGGATTGAGACAGAGCATGCAAGGGCAGATGTAGACGGTATGCCCCTGAGTCTCAGCCGGGATTGAAAGATGGTCCCTAAGCATCTCATGCCATCATAGTGACCTCCCTCAGGAGGACTACTATGAGGGTGGCTTCGGTATCGTGGCTTTGCTTGAAAATATGACCACTGTTGAGGCGCCACGTCAGCCATTTCTGTCCTGATATCTCATTTCTGTCGCCGTGCAGCTGGGTTTTCCACGGTACTGTTCCAGCTATTTTAAGCAGAGTGCCATCCGGTGCTCTATGTCTGGGTGATAACACTCAAACTACACGCTGTGCCGCCCTCCCGCCTTGGGCACATCAACATCAGCCAGTACATTCTCTCCAAGACTTTCTCGGGGACGCCGGCTTGGCATCCCACCGACGGATTCGTCTCCATCGATTTTGGGATAAAATTCATCTCTTTTTCTGCGTCAGATCGACGATGATGCATCAGAGAAACGTGAGAAGGCATCGCTCGGTAAGCATTTTTCATCCCTTAGCCTAGCTGCATTGCAGATCACCACTGCCAGCGGCTGTTGAAGTGGCACACAAACAAAGTCCCGTACATGTGTGTAACGTTATTCATCATCTTTCGACTGGATGTCCTTCTAACCATAAGTAACCAAAATGAAGTGATCGCGACAAGCGCTCATGGCGCCAGAAGAAATCAAGATTGACGATGTAGGTACTCAAGGCGGTGAAGTTTGCGACTTTGCTATTTGTGCTTGGCCAGGCTACGATCTCACTTGTGAACACGGAGGCTCCGGCTTAAGGGCCTCTTGGGGGCTCTTGGGGGCTCTTGGGGGCTCGTGGGAGCCATGCAAAAAGCCCTCCCTTGATATTGTTTTCTCTACAAGCTGGGGTGGCTTGCCGAGGTGCACCCCGGTCTTCGACCCTGGATATCGAGGTCTATTACCATCTGTCCACACTTCTGACTGATGATGAGGCAACGTAAGCTGTCTAATTCGGCTAGGTGAAAATACGTATGTCCAGTCCAGGTTAATGGATAAGTGGTTCATACGATGTGTCGTCGATCTAGGTTGTTAGTCGCCCTTTGTTATGTCTCATCAATCTCAGCAGCCCAAACATCACCTGAGGATAATGAGCAGTAGCCAGATGCCTACCTATATCCTGATGCCACGCTATGAGACCTGCTGTCAACTACGCAGTGACTGGTTTGTCGTCATTGGGCTGGGCCCCTTTTCGCACAGAACTGTTTTCTGTTCCCGTGCAGTGTGTGAGCGGGTAAGTGCAGCAAATGACACTTTCTCCAACTCAGGAGTGCCAATCTCGACGCGATAGAGGGGTTCGAAGTGCGGTTTGTTGAGGCATTTACCCCAATTCAAGCCCAGTCGAGAGTGTTAAACGGAGGTCGGCACTTTCGCATTTTCGCCTCGAGGAAGCTTAGTCTTTTCATCAAAGTTCTAATAACGAATCGATAGAAGAACAGCCTTCCATGGCAAGGGACCTAGAGCTAGAGATGTTGCTGATGCCTTTCCCAAGATCAAGCCGCCCCCGACGTGGCCTTCTACAAGTGTTCCAAGTAAGGGGTTTGAGCATGTTTTCACCCGCATGCTGTCCAGAACTGCGTCCGAGTTGAAATACTAGCGCCATAAGCCGCCATGGGTCGCCATGATTCTGGGACGTCCTCATGATAAACCTGATCCGTCGAAATAAGGCGGCTTGGTCCTCGCCTGGTCTCGTCCAGGCAACAAACTAAACTAAGTCTTCGATTACGCATCCTGCAGGCTGACATAGGTTTAAGCCAAAGTTGACTGGATGCTGATTAGTGAATGATAGGTGGAGGAAGCTTGAAGAACTCACGACATTCGAGCCTGATGAGGCGGCTTGAGTATGGAATGAGGCCCAACGAATTCAGTCTATGTATCGACCCTGTTGTCGCTAGGGCAGTGGTGTGCGATAGCCATCAAAGCGAATTTGGGCTCATCCACAAGCCTGTCAGCTTGCTTTAAGATGTAGACAAACACCCTCCCAGTAGTTCATGATGCTTTTTGGTTTCTCTCTGAGATACTCTCCAGTCATCCTCATCTCTTGCCCCTCTTCCCGTTGCATTTCATACAACCGATATCATGGACTTCCAGCCCAAGAAACAACCTTCCAGGAGAGGTTCCGAGACCACCATTCCACCACGGCACCGATCAAGTATGCCCTCCCCTTACACCCAGCCTCCACCACAGACGGCCTTCCCACAGCCACATGCCGGATTTCCAATCAACCACTCATATCCATCGGCTCTGCCGCTCAATCAAGGAAATTCTGGGCAAGGCTTCCCAACCTTTGTCACACCAAGCGCTGTCGAATACTCGGACTCAAGTAGCTATCGCCCTAGTTATAACACATTCACAACGGGGTACCCATACTCGAGCAGTGCCCCAGCAAATAGCATGATGCCCTACCCGCCCGTACTGTCGCAGACAGATACCGCCTACGCTGATCGCTCATTGTATGGGGTTCAGGCAACCTCGACACATCCGGCACTCTTGCCTCACCGCAGCCATCCGAATAGCCCTTTGACGTCTTATTCGGGGTTGACAGGTCACTCGTCCGCTGCAAGTTCTCACAGCTATCCCTATGCCGCCAGTTCTGCGACAACAACCCCTAGCGCAGCGAACACGCCTGTACAGCCCTTGTCCCCCACACTTATGGGAGTAGGGAGCTGGGATAATGCCAGACAGCCCAGAGAGAACTATCAGCAGCCAACTGTGGACCGAAGCAATCGGGAAGGACGTAGGGTTCACGTCACAGATTTCCCACCTAACCCCTCGCGATCTGAATCGATAGAGGTCCATCGATCCAGCAGGTAAGGATCTCTTTGAGTATCTGTCATAACGTGTCCTGATTGATTCCCAGTCCTCTGAGAGAGGGAGACATCCACATAAAGAAGCGCAGCGTTCGACCTTTGACGTCGTGTAAAGATGACCAAAAGAGCACCAGCTCTCGGTCACGCAAAGACGACGACAAAGACGACAGAAGAAAACGGACAAGGAACGAACAGAGACGAGAAGGTGGTTCGGACAGACGTGAGACGAAAACGTACTAGTTTGACATGTAACTTCCAGAATTCTCTCTTCCTTGGTAGTTTTTCAGTCTTGCTCAAGGTTTTTCTTTTGCGTCCTCTAGAGATTTCTTTGTATTCGTTGTGATAGTAGTGGTTTTAAAATCCAATCAACTTCTGGCTAGGATAAGATTGTTTTCCGTTGCTGTGACTAGCACATGTATGAGGGTGTTTCGAAATGCAATTCTTCCAAATTCTTTCTCGAAATCGTAGGGAGTTTGGAAACGTTTTTCCACTTCAATCCCTCAATGATATGACGCATCGGCATTCGGCTCTAATCATGATTCCTAGCGCTTGGAGGCGAAAAGAAATGAAGCTGTCAGATATTAAGCGACTCCCGGCTAAGCACATGTATGTGTCCAATAGGGCACCTTTTCCCAGTGAGGCTCCAAGGGCCCATGAGGCCAAAAGTGATTGATTGGACTGAGGCTCGTCAAAAAGTGAGGCGGAGCAGCAAGATACGTCTTCTCCGCCCGGGTAGTTCAAATCGTCCCAACCAAAGATTCTTGCTTTTCTCTGCATAGCCCTTCTTGTGCCATTGGTTCGGAACCCTGCCTAGTTACTATGAAGCTTTTTCAGACCAGGACACGGAGGTGGGAGCCCAATCAGCGACCTGAACTTCGACTTCGTCTGCATCACTACCCTTGCTCTCTTCGTACCAAGTTAGTGGGCCTTTCTTCCAAAAGAGACCCTTGCTGCCGAGGCTTCTCACCTTTCCACACAGATATGAACGGACTTGCTCCACCGTATAGCATTTGGCAGGTTCAAGTCATGGAAAGTCAAGTAAGATGAGTGGCGCGGACCGCCCGGTGAAGCCACGTCCGGCCCGGTGGGAGGAAGGACATCGGGGTCCAGAGCTTTCCATACCCAACCCCTGGAGAGCATGTCAATAGAGTTTCCGGGGTCTTCTGTCTTCCGCTGGACTCATCAATCATGTGATCAATAGAACTTGAACAAAGCACTGCCAATCACTCCAACGTCGCCACAGGTGCGAGGCTGCAGACAGAGCACGTCCGAGAGTTCCCAACCCCTGCGCAACTTGAAAAGATGAACACTCAATACCAAAGACACTTTTACGAAATACGCGACTTCTGCTATTGGAAGAGATTAGATTGAGCCTGATAATCTGTATCAACAAGCATTCGGGGGGCGCCCGGACGGAGCACGAGCCCCTATGAGCGTCATTCATAGGAATCCCTGATCGTCAAAGCAGAAATCTGTACGGAGTACTCCGTAGCAGGACTAATCCGTGCCGTGAACACATGTCCTTCTTTGCTAAGGTTTTGCAGGGGAATTAGCCTCTGCGAGACGTGCCAAATTCGGTCAAATTATCCGTACTTGCCCTTCACTGATTAGTCGTCTTGCGTTTACAAGTATGATCTCGACAATTGAAGCTTTCCTGTACCGACGAGTGGAGCACACCCATTTGGAAATCAGTCCACCTTCCTTGTCCTGGCACGGCCCTGGACGATGATCCAGATAATCAATTCCTTACTTGGGTTTACAACTGAGAAAACTGCCGTGTTACGCTTAGTAGAATTATACTTGGACCCTGGCAATGGATTCGTTCAGTCCTGGGTGGATTGATTGTAGGGGATATCAGGCTGAATAGGGAGCTATGAGCTAGGGGTTGTCCGGAGGCCGGAAGACCAGATGAACTACTATGTGCGAATGACTCCTTGGGATTTTTAATCAAGCTTTCTGTCCAGTTTCCTCTACCTGTAATCGGATATTAAGCCAAGTCAAAAATCCCCGACGGCCGAATTGGCGGTGACACTCTCCGCGCCACTGTGTACTGTCTTGCAGACGACTGTGGGTTAAGGGAGTCGGCCTGTGCACGCATCATGATCGTGAACCGTGAATTTACTGCCTTGACTTCTGAATTAGGCATCATGGCGCAGAATCTCGAGCATGAGCCTTTCCTGTCAGGAATCAGTGGGTTGTCATTATGGCTAAGTACAAAATTTCGGAGGTAATCGTCTCATATCTATTATCTGCTTGTTCACCGCGGGCAGTTGGAGTTAATGTCATGACCGCCAGCTGGTAGAGCACATAGCAGGTCTGTTGCATGGGCTATCGAGCACCGGCTACGTCAATAGCTACGGAGGTGGTCTTTGCACGATAGTCAGAGTCTCGAGCAGGCAGTTTCTACCTGACTCAATAGCTCTGCCCACTACACTGGCTGGCGACGGGCTTTACCCATGAATTCTTTCCCCTGTACCAAGTGCCCGTCGGCCTGTTTACCTCGAAGACTAAGAGACAATGGCTTTAGTCTAGTTTCCAATGATAATTTGGGAAAGTCGCCGGTTTTTGTAAGAGTTGTATATCTTAGTTCAGAATTTAGGCTTAGCGCGTTCTTAGAACATTCATCCTGAGTTCTAGAGCGGCGTCTAAGTGATCATTGCATAGGGCCGCTGCACTGGGAAATGGCGGATCTAGACTAGCCTCAGCTGGATTCGAACCAAGATCGCGTGATCTTTTACTTCATGTGCCATATTGTAAGTCATAGAATTTGACCCAGGATTGTCAGGGGCTCACACGGTGATTTCTATGTGTCTTATGACACGATTCTAATATTTAAGACGTCTTCCTTCCGGGCCAATATTGATAATTCCAACCTACATCAGGCACTTACAGCTCATCAGCCTTTCTTTGATGATTATTTATTCAGTCACTCATTACTCGTCCGTCATTTCATCACCATTCAGAACCGCTCAACACAGCTTGAAAGGTAGATTATCCCCTTCAATTCCTTGCCCTCAAGCTCTATTGCTTAAGTTAGTTAAACTAAAGTCTGTATAGCAACCTTCACGTCAAACATTCAAGATGCGTTACACAACTGCTCTCATTGCTGCTCTGCAGGTCGCTGGCTTCGTTCAGGCCAGCCCCATTCTCTCTAACAGAGATGTCGCTGCGCCTGTCGATAGCCAGGCTCTCGACGTCCGCACTCCTGGCGACATCGCCAACCTCGACGCCGACAAGATCGTCGACTTCGAGGTCCGTAGCATCGAGAAGCGTGCCACCGATATCACTCTCTCTGCAGACACCGGCTACTACAAGCGTGTCGCCTACAAAGGCGCCGTCATCTTGCTTCACCTCTTCTACGACCTGGCTGTCAACCACGTCGTCTTCTACTGGACCATTGACGGCACGACCCCGGCTCCCGGCAGCATCCCGCTCGCCTTTGACGACCCGATCGGCGGTGGTTTCCCTCTTAGACAGTACACCCACGACACTCGCTACAACCTTGGCAGTGCTATGCGCCCTGGCGATGTCATCAAGGTCACCCCTTAGATGCCAGTGAAGCCAAAACATGAAGGTCACTCGAATATGATCGTGCTCAAGCTCCTTCATCAAGGCTTCGGTGGATGGATCAATTTGGTAAAGCCTGAGGATAGTTTGATCAATTCAGTCACAAATTTGAACCAGTCGGGTATCATCTAGTCAGAGAAAGATGGTAACTTCTTCCTGCATTTGGTCCATCAAATCTCACCAGCAATCTAACTTGAAATTCAAATACTCTTACGATATCTGTGCGAATGATGTGAATATTGGCGGCAACCAAGACATATCAGACAGCTTCCTTGAGAATACTCGGAGCATCGTCCTTCGTATCTTGCAGGATATCGGGGGCAAATGTCCCTTATATCTTTTTATGGAGTGCTGCAACTGATTGTCTCACACCACGAGAGCTGGGTGTTTACAACATCAGTCAGTTTGGTTCGCAAAGTGACATCATTCTTCAACCTCTCGTCACTTTGTATCCTGGTTAGACTAGCGCTTAGGTGTTTCGTTGAAAGTAGGTACTCAGTGACCGGAGGGTGTAGCCAGCCGTTGCGAGTATCTCAAGTTAGTGACACCCCTCCTGGAGAGTCTTCACTCGCCGGTGCCCCAAAGTCCAATACTTGCTGTTCTATCCATTCATACCGGGGCGTAGGAGTTCGCCTCGTTTTCAACATACACAATGCCAATACAAATACCCAATAGTTATCGCCAGGGGGCTAGGCAGTCTTGCTTGGTGCTGTGACAAGCACAGCACCGCCAGCCCAGGGAGGTGTTCGAATAGTGGAAGAAACTCGGTGAAGGTGGGCAGACAGGTTGGCTGGAAGGGCCGCCATGATGTGCTGGCAATGTTCGGGCGCTCAACATTCCTTCAGAAGCCTCAAAGGGGCTTAGGAGGAGGCAGGAGAATGGGGCTTCCTATCTTGTTGACGATTCAGAGTCATGGCCGCACCTCCGAGTGACCTTGGTGTCTTACTATTTACAGCTCAGAGGGTAAGATTATAAGATTCCAACACCCCGGGGGCGGTGAGTGCCTCCGTTGTATGTCTGTATCATCAGGAGTCATGAGAGGAGGGGTGTACTTCCACTTCACTCTCGTCCAATACAACCCCCCCTATTCCAGGTTACCAAGATAAGGCAACTTTCGTATTCCTCAACATCGCCTCGTCCTTCTTACTTCCAGTCGGCATTAGCTCGATCACGTCTGCCTCACAGTAGTAAGCGAGTAGTCTTGTATCAGGGTGGCCGATGTGAACTTCCCATTTGAAGGCTTCTGACGTATTCATTCGGGTCCCGCCCTGCCCTTCATCACTTTTTCCTCAGGGGTTGAGATACTTCCTGAGTAACTTCCGAGCAGAAAGCGCAGAGTAACCGCACCATACCTCTGAATACTTACACCACAAGCAGGGCTCATGGGGGCGGGAGTTCCACCCTTCAAACATCAGGAGGACATGTGAGCCTTCCATTCGGTGGGAGCAAGCTTGATTTCTTGAGAGT
Organism: Colletotrichum simmondsii; assembly: GCA_001563135.1. Lineage (NCBI taxonomy): Eukaryota > Fungi > Ascomycota > Sordariomycetes > Glomerellales > Glomerellaceae > Colletotrichum > Colletotrichum simmondsii. The sequence goes on from JFBX01000853.1 coordinate 276,951, forward strand.
GAGAGGCCGCGTACATGATACAGTGGGCTCTACAAAACCCTCTTCACACCCATTCATTTGAAAGTGGCTTTCTTCCTTGGACCCCAAGTCTCGCTCACCCACCATCAGGAAGCACCAAATCTAGCGGTGAAGATGGTGAGCCCTCATCATTCCACTCCAGCCTTGCAAGGCCATCCACTTAGCTCTGGTAGCTGTACCGGGGCCCAAGATGGATCCGCAGCGTGGGTATTGCCTACTTCTTTGTTCTGAATGTGCTTGTCTAAAACACTTCTAGATCATCTATGAATAACCTTGTGGATGGCCATTCAAGCCATGACAAGCATGGGTCTGCAGAAATGTGGCATCCTACGCGTTCACTCACTGACTTTGTGGATGCCGTGCAGAGTGCGCATGACAGGCTTGCAGATCGAAGCACCTCTGGCAAGCAGGCCAGGATGGAAGGGAAAAGTGCGGCTGCAAGCGCGCTGAGCGCCATCCCGGGCTTGAATTCGCTTTTGCAACCTCTCAAGCCATCTGAGGGCACCAAATCTCATCTGTTCACTGGGGGAAACAAGGGAGCCTTCGCGAAAGGGGGTCGCTGATGCAGCGCATCAAATCAGGCTGAGACCACCCAGGCAGGTAATTATTCCACCGGGCCCCAGCAAGCAGAGACACAACGCAAGGAGCTCACATTTTTGGCCTGCGAACATGTACTGACTTATATTTACAGAGCATAACTATTTTTGTTAAGACTCTGTTCAAGGTCTAAGCCGCAGTTTTAATGCTCATGATCTTTGATGCCCTCTACCTGTCTACGTACGGCATTGATGGAGCGGAGGCATCGGGTTGTCGAGTGGGGAATACGTGGTTGCTGGAATGCAACGTGACTGTGGATTCTTACGGAAGCTCATAATGATGAATTGAATTGGTGTGGTGAGCACACCTTCTGTGGAAAGGCGAAACTCTGCGGCTGTAGACTCCTCTTCTGATAGATGCACCAGGCTCGAGCTTGATAGTGTAACGATGAGAATCAATGAGATGCGAATTTCACTACCTGCCTAATTCGCTTCCCCATCAAAGAAACTCGCGCTGGACACCTTGGACTGCCGCCACATGACGAGCGGACTGACACGTCGCGGCATACCTTCAAGCTGTAGGCTGGATAATGAAGCCAGAATGAAGCTTGGGTGCAGTGGTTTCTCGCTTGTTGGAAGCTCGGCAACACCACCACCGCATATAATGAGGGTTGCATCGACCGAGACAAGCCCCATTTTTCCCGGCCTTTGTAGTTCAGCTATGTACAAAAAGATATCGATAAATGTGATTGATCTGCTTTGCGTGCGTCTCGTCCACAATTCATCTCGGCACGCGAGAATTAGCAGCGGTCGGCCCGCTGCTCCCTCGATATACTGCGGCCCGTTTCCCATGGAAACTACATGGAATTCATACATTGCCGCCGAAGAGGAAAGTCGTAAAAGAACTTGCGACCCACGGACAAAAGCCACCCTCGTTGATCTCGAAACATTCTGGAGAAAGAAATCCGATGGCATGGCACTGGGGCTTTCCGGGTCTTGACTTCAATCTCTTTGGCCATGTCACATCGTTCTACCGATCGAGAACGCCAGCCTGCCGTCAGAGGTAAAGATCTCCGAAATCTTGCAGATAGCTGAAGCACCTGTGGCGCTGGAACGCTGGGGTGAGCTAGATCGACAGCTCCCACGCAAGCGCCTGTCGTTGAGAAACATGTTTCTACAATGCGGGGAATAACAACTTTTGCGATAGCTGAATTATTGTCACTCTGGCCCGAGGCTTGAGGAGAAGGCGAAGACAAACTTGACGAAGACTTGCCTTCCCTCCAACTGCACTGGCATGTCAGGCGATTTGAGATAATTATCGGTCAGTCAAGACGGCTTTACTGTGCCGTCTGCGTCTGCTGTGCCTCAATCATCCATGGCCAAGTCTAATCCTCCTCCTGGTCATCTTGCCGACACCGACATCAACACCAATCAGTTTTCTTAGTTGATTATTTCCAGCGCAAAGAATGACAGCCGTGGATGACAACTTCTTCCAAGACTTCCCAATTGCAACTTCCTTGTCCGCAAGACTACCCAAAGGCGGGTTTACTAGCCGCCCGTTACAACACCAACAGGGAGTAAACCTTCAGTAGGATGGGCGCCAACCCAGATCCCTCCACAGCCTGCCGCAAGATCATCTGTTTTGTATCCCAAAACCCAGGTTGCCGGCTGCAGAGCTTACTGAATCCTTGTTGTCCTGAGATATTAGACCCCAACGGCCCCAGCTTGTCCCAGATTATCTTTCCAGGTTCACCTTCGGCCTCCCCGACTCTTCATCCTCCGCAACGGCTCGGCATCGAGGGTATCACGACCCACGGGGACTCGGTGGTTCTTTTGCAGTGAACACCCCCGGTAGTGGCCGTTATTCTTCTCCGAACCTGCTATACCCCCGAAAACGCCGGCATCAACAACGAACACAGCTCTTTCATCTGCGGCACAGAACTGCGTTCAAGTTTCGACTGTGGCTGTGGACCTGCCTCCAGCGTCATAGCAGCGCAGGCAACCTGGCGGTCCACAAATGTCAGCGGACCGGTGAACACTCGTCTGTTCTGGTGCAGCAGAAAGACAGTCTCTCATCCAACAGAGTGATTTGATCACTGGTCAGGGGCTATGGTTCTCTTTACAGGCGATACCATGTCGAAGGGCCGCAGCAGTCTGCCTCGGCAGTGCTGCCAGTGCACCTAAAAGCGAAGCTGTTGATCGGCCCCATGTTCCGGTATACCTACCCCCTGTCCCGTGTTCCTGTGTTGCTCTTTGCTTTGCATTTTCGAAGAAGCTGACCTATCACCCAGTCTGTAATAGCCGCCCCTTCATGACACATTCGGTTCGAGAAAGCTTGACGACTCCTTCACCGACAGTCGGCCAGGGTTATCCCTAACTTCAAACGACACTATCCTCCATCCATAGCGATGGCCTTTGGCCTTGCTTTATCGATTCGATGTCGAGGCTCATTACGATGACCCACGTTCGGGAGGGCTCCAAATATTCTCGTGATAGATAGGCAGGACGCCCAAGGGTTGTCACCGTCCCACGAACACACATCAAGCTTGGTGTCACTGGCCACACTATAAATAAGGTATGACGGGGACGCATCGTCGTCCGGGGACAACGAGCCGATATTTCGCTCATCATCACTTTAACGCAAATATTTAACGCAAATATCTACATCGCTCATCACCAAGCTCTCGTCTTCGATTATTACACCTGTTGCTCTCTTTTGCTTCGTCTTCAAGAAACCAGCTATGTCATCTTCTATCCAACAGGGCAGCGACGGCCGACTCTATTACCAAGCAAGCGATGGGCAATGGTATCTCTACACGGAATCATCCTACACGAATGCAAACCAAGTGTCGGCCCAGCAATATCATCAAGCCCAGTATGCCGAGCAACGCCCAAGCTATCATCAGCATGAAGACAACACAGCAGAAGCTGGAAGGTATTGAATGTCGTCACCCCGGGTCCATGTAAGATGCGGAACTTACTCACACTTAATCATAGCTTCCATGGAGACTATGACGACGAGGATTTCACTGCGGCCTCCTCATCTGCTCGAGGTGGAGCAAATGAAACTGCCAACTATGTGAAGAAGCAAGAGAAAGAACGAAAACATCGGGAGAAACTGCGGGAAGGTAGTCGATCAACTAGAACTAGGCATAAGAGCAACACCAAGAAAATGATCGAGGAGACTCTGAAGCCATTCTCTAAAGGTAAATAGGCAATGGACTTCGGCATATCATGGAGGCTTTGCATCTTTGAAGTATTCACTTGAATACGGCGCATTTTGTTTCAGAATCCTGTCGTCTTTAAATTTTTGGTTGTTCTTCTATTTCTGTATAACAGTTTTTTGGATGGAATCACATCATCTTTATTCATGTCTTTCCTGTACACTGCCTTAGTGTTTCCTAAACTAGTGTCATCCACGACCTCCATTATACCTGCACAGCATAGCATCATTGTCTTCTCTTTAGAAATATGGTCAAGCCAACATGAACGTTTAAACAGAGCTCTACTTTTGGTTAGGACATATGTACGTGGGATGTCACTGGTGGGTCCAGGCCGACACATGCCCCCTTTTGACCCTGACCGTGAATCACCTTAGCTCACATTAAAATCTCCGACATGACATCACGTCAAACGGCAAATGTCGATCAAAAAACTTGGGGTTGAAACGCTGTAGGTTGATTGAACCTGCGTCATATTTTTTTTACGTCTGTCTTAGCAGTTCTAGTGTTCTACAAGTCTAGTTTCTACATCTATAGTCTATACACTCGTGCCCTTTTTCGTCACCCTTCCTCGACTTAGAAAGACACTTATTCGACTCTCGCTCTCTTCTGGCCGTTGCCGTTGGTGTGGCCGTTGGTGCCATTGGTCTCGCCCTGAGCAGCGAAATACTCCAGGCTGCCCTTAGGGTCGGCCTTCATGCCCTTGCTGCCGTTCATCCATCCGGCGGGGCAGACCTCACCGTGCTCGTCGGTGAACTGGAAAGCCTCAACAAGGCGGATGGTCTCCTCGACGTTGCGGCCGACGGGCAGGTCGTTGACGGTGATCTGGCGGAGGATACCCTTGGGGTCGATGATAAAGAGACCGCGAAGGGCGACACCCTCCTCCTCGATCAGGACGCCGTAGTCGCGCGAGATCTTGTGGGACTTGTCGGCGACGAGGGGCAGCTGGAGGTCGGAGCCGAGGCCGCCCTGCTTGCGGGGCTTCTCGGTCCAGGCCAGGTGGGAGAAGTGGGAGTCGGTCGAGACGCCGAGGACAGTGGTGTTGATGGCGCTGAAACGGGGCAGCGCGTCGTTGTACTGGATGATCTCGGTCGGGCAGACGAAGGTGAAGTCAAGGGGGTAGAAGAGGAGGACGACCCTGAGTAAGATTAATGAGTCGAGCTCTAGGTTGTCTCATTTTCGGCGCGCCGTTTCGCTACGGCTAGTTCAGCGTGAATCCACATACCATTGTCCCAAGTAGTCGGACAGCTGAATGTCCTTGAACTCGCCGCCAGGGAAGACGGTGGTGGCCTTGAAGGCGGGAGCAGGTCGCTGAACGAAGGCGGTAGAAGACATCGTGACGGCAATAACGTGTATCTTTGCGTGATCGGAGGTGGAACGGAGAGGAAGAGAGCTAGTTACTATGGATGAGATGATGACAGTGTCGATAGCTTTGCGCCAGGAGGCGGAAATTTTCCTTATCTATGTTTCACTGAATTAAAGCTTCCGACTCAGATCCCGGACATTGTGGATACCTTCTTTTGCCATTGGGTCCACAGATTGCTCCATGGTCTCATTTCGCTAATCTTTTCACTGGTCATGGCGTGATGTATTAAAGTGCTCTCAACGCGTCGCGTTTTTGGTGGCTTAAGCTTTCACGATAAGGTTAGTGTGGGGGCTGAAAGATAAGATCCTCCGATAATCCCATCATCGTCATGACGTGAGCTTGTGTACCGTTGGCAGCCGACTAGCAGTTAGTTGCGTTAGTGAGAGTCATGTCGCTAAAAGAATCAACGAAGTTCGGGTGGAAGAGCGCCCTAATGAGATATCTCGGGAACCCAAAGCCGTTCGATTGATGACAATATCATTCCCTCCCCGGCCCGCGATAACTCTCAATCATCCGAACAACAAGCTCAAATAGCTTGACCGTCAACTTCTACGCCTGATTCATCAATAAAACACACCTTAGTTTACGCTTACCTGCGTTCAAGTATTGCATGAAAATTCTGTCCAGAGAAAGGGTAAGAAGTAGGCTCAATGGCATCGAGGTAAAGCCAGACCTTCAGGTCGGGACTGAGCGTGTTACCTACCCCAATTCTTGGTGGACTAAGAATTGAGCATACGGATGTACTCAACCGTAACGTACCACAGTTCAATGGGTTTCCCAATTTCACGTAGGCTTCATCATCCTAACAGAAAAAGAATTGACACCACAGCCTACTGCTGCTGCTGATGATGATGATGATGATGACGATGGTGTTGATGAAGTATCGCGGGGCGCTTACCCAACCAATGAGAAAGTCCAGATCTTCCAGCTCACAGCACGACCGTCGGTAGCAAAGCTCGAGAACCGCGAACGCCTTTCCGGGATTCCGCAAGAAGCTTCTGCAAGAACCTTCATGGCTGAATGCAGTGATGTAGCCCATCTGCGAACTTGTTTGTTCACGCAGGCCGGATTGACGGTAGATCACGCCTCCCGTGTGACGTTCTACTGCTGACTGCGAGTCTTTCTGCAAGACATGCTGGCCAGCCGGGGGGCGCGGGGGGAAAGCAATGTGTGAGCGGGGCAGCGCAGCATTCCCATGTAGCAGAACGCCCACTCCCACACTGCGAAGAATCGAGTTCCGTACTCCGTAGGCTTTTGCAGCCAGCCAGTCTCATACGGCTCCCAGGGCTCGTAGGTGATGTGGAGAGTGCTGGCTGCCACCCGTGCTCCGTGTCCGTAGGCATAAACTGTCGAAGGCCCTTTCTATCCATTGTGTCAACCTTTTGCAATGTGACAACGCGAGATCTCGTATTCTTTGCGCTTGTGGCTGATGCTGCGCACACAGCCAGCGCCATCACCCAAGGTTGACTCAGTGACACAGTGAGGGTGTATCTCGATTCCCAAAGAGGGGCAGCTGCATACCTACTCCATGTCCGTTGTCAGCAATTGATGCAAAGCGCAGGCAGGCTCTCTCAGTGTCTTCCCAGGGAGTGTTGTACCCCCTCCCAGTCGGCTGACCAGAGAGCTCGGCGGAAGCTGGAAAACGCCCATGTTTCCAGCGCAGCAGCTGTGTGCCTCGGGGATCAATGTTTGAACTCTTATAGTTTCGCCAATCGTTGTGCAACGGCGCATTCTTGCTGAGATGAAGAGACCCGCTGGTTATGAGGAATAGTTGAACTCGAGGGGATGTTTCTGCAGGTTGGCGACCTGCCGTTGCTTTTGCGGGTGGACTCTCTGCGTGTTCCAGATTGGGTCACGCACTCCAACCTCTCTGGAATTCTAACAACACAACCCCGCTCGCGGGCTTCCCGTGAGTAAGATGACGCCGAGTTCAACAAATATTGGATATTTCAGAACATAAAGAAGCACCGATGCCACTGCCCCCTTTTCCCCAGGCCTTCTTCGTCATTTTGCCACCCTGACATTTCCAGTGCGGCTTGACATCGTCAACTTTCGGCTCTGCCACAGGACCCAAGGGTGGCTTGTTCACCCGGGCTGATTCTTGGGCTGACTAGCCCCCAACGTGCCCGTCTGGTCATTCCCAGGGTGAGCCGTCTAGGAAACTGGAGTGGCAGTGTTAGCTTGCGCTGGTCCGTCAGCATCAGTGCCAGAGACGTTGACCGAAGCAGCAAAGCTTCACCGCAACAGCTTAGGGCATACACACACAGCCTATGCTCCGCCTCATGACCATGGCATGACACCGTCTCGCTTCCTCTTCTTTCCTTCTCTATTATGAGCTTCGAGTGTTCCTTGGCGGCAAGCGTTCGTTGCCTAAAGGCTAACGGCGACTCATACAGTATCGACGGCAGCATAGCGGCGTTACCTAAGAGTAAGGCGGACCGCTCTGCGAACCAAGGCGACCCAGGTTCGTCCCCACTCTGACGACAAGCTCCTGCTTCCTTTCCTCTCGTCCCTGCTTGCCATCAGTGGCCATACATCCCTCCTCGAACCTTCAACGAGTCAGCTGTGGCATCAACAAACCCAGGCCCGCTAGTGAAACGCTGCGACCGGGGGGCGGGGGTGTTCGAATTCATCGTCCGGGTGCCGGAGACCGTCGACAGGGGATGCACGGGGCATGGGACTGGCTATGGCCAGTACGTCCAATCCTGTGAGGCGTCTTAGCGGGAGTTCGGAAGTGGATTAACGTCTACCTACCTTAAGCTCCGCCGGCCGCCAGTGTGCACCTTACTTGAAGATGCCTCTGTGCTGGTGCTCTTGCTGCCTGGGGCGTCGAGTGACTCTTCGCTCACACGTGCAATCCTTATAAGGACGAGGTGGTCCTTCTCCAGACTGGCCTTGAACTGATGTCCAGAAGACAATCACCAAACAGCCTTTCTCGATACTTTCTCCCAGCACTCAAACACGTCCAGACGTATCCAGACGCATTCAACCATGATCAAGATGAGCAGCCATAGATCTACAGACTCTGGTCGCAAGTCATCAAGAAAGACCATAACGGTGTCGACTCCATCGCCGTATGGCCCAGGCCAACCCTACGTTACCACTCAGTATAACGGCTGGCCGGCGACCGCGCCGGTATCTAGACAAGCGGGCAGCGGGCAACAATACACTTATCAGCCCTCGTCCTCGACCTCAACGCCGTACCCCGTCTACACCGATAGCTCGAGTCAGCCTTCGTGGAATAGTTCAACAGGGAGCCAAGGGTACGTTGATCCTAGTAACGACTCAACTTATTGGGTTCTCCTAACAAAAGAATAGTGGAATTCAGTACGGCGATCCCGTCAGAGACGCAGACGTGGCTTATAGTCGTCAACAACGTGCTGAATACGCTCGAAATCTCCCGGCCACCACGCAACTCCCTTCCAGTTATCGTATCAACCACCAAGAGCAGATCGCCAACTTCGACCAGAGATTCCAAGGTCAACCATCGACAGCGACGCAGCCGTATCAACCTTCATCCCAATACGCCCCCACCCTTGACATCGACTTCGGTCCAAGTCAAAGCCAGAGCCAAAGCCAAAGTCAAAGCAGAAGGGACGACAGACGCGGGGGCTCATCAGCCTCTGGCAGCAAGCATCATTCCTCTTCGTCTCGTCGTCATAAGTAGAGCCGGTTTTTTGCCGAAGCCTGCCAAGGTACGCATCATCGTTTGGCACTTGTCCATATCTCTTCTGACTTCTCGTGTAATAGTCGTGCTTGAAGCCAACTACACTTGTAGCGGCTCACATAGACTCGTCTCAGTTGGATATGTCGATGACTTGCTGTGTTGACGATAGACCGTTTCCTTTGCCATAGACTCTGCACCTTCCAAGACCAGAGAGTGGTTCGCGAGAACCACTAAGAAGCAAAACAAAAAAGAGGAAAAAGAAAAAAGAAAGAAAAAGAGACGATCCGGCGCAGATTGTATTTGTTCTTGGGTGGCATCATAAGGAGAGGAGTAATAGAAGGAAATGCTTCGATAGGTTTGACTTACATTGATATTCGGGTTGTCAGGTCGTATCCTTGCTCTGCTGTTCATCGACATCGTTTGCTTTCAACTTGTGGTTGATAATTCAATAGAACTTGTATAACATATCCAACTTTACATTCCTGTAAAGCGTCTTGGACATCGTCCATATGTGAGGCGGGTCGGATCTTTATACTTTCATGACTCCATGGCATGTAGTCAAAAGAATGACTCAAACAAGCCGCGCTTTCTGCGGCTACATGCCACGTTGAAGTTTAAGACGTGTCGTTCCTGTTGTGCCGTGTTGCTTTGAACATCACTGGTTGGTTGTAAGTGGGCTTGACCTGAGGTGTTTCGCTGGTCAACTTCTCTGGTCGAATCACAATCTTACCGGGCCTAGGCAGACAGCAAGGAATTCGCAACTTATAAAGGTGGCTGTCTTCCCTCTTCCAAATCATTCGCAATTTTCGCCTCCATCTCTCGAGAAAATTTGCCTCCGCTTTTCGGCTCAACGACTCGAATGGTCGACGTCGTCTTCGGCATGACTCGGCGGCGGCGGCATTGGGACGCGAGGTTCTACAGCTGAGGTGGGTTGAGGCTGTGCCGTGGCGGCGGCAGACAACTCCGGGGTCTCGGCCTTCACAGCAGTCCACGGGTCTCAGTTGCGCCCTATTACCGGCGCCGCCGACTGTTGGTTGAACCCTGAATGCAGTGCACATTGTCCATCATCGCGGCGTTGATTGGTTCCTCTGTCCTGGAAGGACCCCTGTCTGCAGCAAAGATCTCCGTTGCGCCCCGGGGCAAAGCAATGCTGTGCTGAAAAGTCGCCTCATCGCGAGAACATCGCGCGGTATATCTCCGGCATTCGTAGTCGAACACGGCAATATCAACAAGTTCCTTTCTGGAGGCCTCAAGGCGGGGGGGAAGAGGTGAGGTTGAAAAGATCTCCGGTAAGGTCAAAGCGGCGCCGAAGAAGGCGGATCTCGCCGAAACCTAATACTTCGGTGTCTCCTGTTTGCGGCAGGGGCCCATTGCATCACACCACTAAGAAGGAGCAAACGCTCAGAACGGGAAACAATGCACAGAACGGTTGGACAATAGAAGGTAGTGAAAGAAGAGCTGTTGGATTGCATATGATTGTGACAGAGAACGAGGAATTCGATCTGTTTTTGTACCTGGCCATGAACACATAGGCGTTAGCTCACTTTTACGATGCCTTAGAGGCGCAGTTTGCAGACGAATGCGAAGTGATTCCTTTTCCAACACACGAAGGATTTTGGGACATTGAGGATCAATTAGACTGATGCCTAATTACTTATCCGCAACAGATCTTTTGGTTGTAGTTAGCCGCTCGAGTAATACGAGGGACCTAACCACCATTCGGCGTGTGAGTCAAAATGGCATCCAAACTCAAAGCCGAGTACGCCTATTTATCCGACTACTTCAACATCTTTCCCCTAATGGCCCATTCAGAACACTCATCTTCAGCAACAAAAGCAGCCGATTCTCACTTGCGCCAGCAATTTGACTCGAAGTAAGACGGACGTTCCGCTACGTCTCGGACTTGCACCCAATCATTGAGTACCTAGCACCGCTTACCCCCGTAAACCAAAGTTTCAAGTATCACCATTATACGACATACACAATCAATCCGAATCAGGAGAGAGCATGTCCCGCAAGCCCATCGAAATCGACGGGCGGACCGGCGAAGGAGGCGGGCAATTAGTCCGCGTCGCCATAGCCCTCGCAGCAGTCACCACTCAGCCGGTACGCATCACAAACGTAAGAGGGAATCGTCCTTCGCGTGGCGGAGGTGGAAGTGGGAGGAGTAAGAAAGGCGACAGCAGTAGCAGTAAAGGAGGCGGTGAGCACCCACGCGTTCACTTATACACAGCCCATCTCAACCAGACTGTGAACTAACAACAACGAATATAGGTCTCAAAGCCCAACACGTCACCGCGATCCGTTGGCTAGCAGAAGCAACAGAGGCGGAAGTAGAAGGCCTCTCCGTAGGCAGCAGCACTCTAACATTCATCCCCCGTCTTCCTCCCTCCGCTGCTCTTGTCAACAAGTCCCGCAAGATCAAGATCGTGGCGGACACGAGCGCCGCGAGCACGCTCCTGATTCTCCAGGCCATCCTCCCATTCCTTCTCTTCGCAGGCGGAGACGAAGCTAAGCCCATCGAACTCGAGATCCAGGGCGGGACGAATGTAGACTTCTCGCTCTCGTACGAGTACCTAGACCAAGTCCTCCTCTCACGCCTAGAATCTTCGTTCGAGGGCGTACGCGTCGACCGGAAAGTGTTGAGGCGCGGATGGAGTCGCGGACCTCAGAGCCGAGGTTCCATCGCGCTCACGATTCACCCCCTAAAACCAGGCCAGCCGTTGCGTCAGGTCTCGCCCCCAGCAAATCCATACAAAGGCAGGCCCTCAGACCTTCGCAATGTAGTACATCGCATAGACGTCACCATGATGGGCCCCTCGCACACGGAAACTTCCCTGCAAGAGACACTAACGAAGGACATCGCCCTCGCCTTCCCCAACGCAGAGATCAACTTCAAGTACTTTGAGGACTCACACAGCGAGAAGCAGGTATACGCTCTCCTCGTAGCCCGCGACGCCTCTGAGTCGTTAAGTTGGGGCAGCGACGATTACGTATCTGGGGCTTCGCACAGGCAGGGTAAACATGGACCTGCGCCTGTGGGCTTGGCTTGCGTGGGGGAGATCAGTCGCAGGGTCGTATCCAAACTGGTCAATGAGCTTTTGATACCGGGCTCGACGGTGGACCAGTACTTACAGGATCAGCTCATCATCTTCCAGGCTCTGGCGGAGGGCACAACGTCGTTCCCGCGTGCTACTGCGCCAGAAAGTAGTAGTGGCGATGACGTGAAGATTGCGAGTCAAGACATGGCGCAGTTGGATCTAGGGGAGAGGATGAGGAAGGATAAGACAGATAAACCATTCGGATACGGCAGCTTGCATGCTCAGACGGCGAGATGGGTGGCGTCAGAGATCTTGCCTTCGGTGGAGTGGTACAATAAGGGGACGATATGCAAAGGGGTTGGAACGAGCTTCAGCTAAGAAAACTGGATATCGAACAACAGAACCTGGAACCTGAACAGAAAGGTTCAAACACACAAAATCAGTCTGCCTCCAACTCCGTGCCAATAACAAGCGCCATGTAACAGATGATCCCAAACAATTTTCAACTCCCCGCCCTCACTCTGCCTTGCTAGCAGGGGCAATCGTCCATTGTCCCTCCTTCAAGCCGGCAGGGCCACATTTCCACGAGCATCCTCTCCTCAAGAACGGAACAGCTCCCTCGTTCTCTTCATCCAAGTCCGTCCAGGGACGAGCCTTGACGACGTGGCCTTCTTGAGTCTGCCTGCTCTCAACGAGGCAAACCTGCCACCACTCCAGCCACTGCGTTGTGGGTGCCACGAAGGACTTCTTGCACGCAGAGCAAGTAAGTCCGCCAACTTCACGCTGGTCGGCAGCACGCTCAAGGAGGGCTTGCAAGTGAGGCAGCGAATCAGGGATGTAGTCGGGCAGATCGCCAAGGTCGGAGCTCTTGTAGGCACTGCGTAGTGCCAACTCCATCAGACTAGGAACACGGCTACCCTTTGCACTCGGAACGCTTCTTCCAGCGGACTTGGAGTGGTAAGGTGCCGATGACGGTGGGGAGATGAGTGATGTGGTGTCTCCGGCGTCGTCCAGCCGCTCCGTCTGCACGATAACTCCCTCCGGGTCAAGGCGGAACTCAGAGTGCGAGAAGCCCGAGCTATCAAGATAGTGGACCGGTGATCGTACGAAGAACCTGCCCGCAACACCGTCAAAACCGGGTTTCCATGCCCCCGTCAGTTCCGAGCCTCCCGAAGCGTCGCTCTCGAGACTTTCCAAGTCAGCCAGCGCAGGCCGCTCAGCCGCCTGGAAGAAGTGGTTGCCCTGTAGAAGCAACTCTTGCAAGGCGGAGGGAGCTGCCATGAGATCCAGAAGCTCGGCCGGGAGGTATCTGAGCAAATTCTGGGCGAGGTTCAGGGTGCGAAGACTCCGCATCTTGCCAATCGCAGGGGGCAGCTCCCGTAGTCGACATCCACGGAGCGAAAGCACTGTCAGGTGCTCCAGGTCGAATATGGCCCCCGGAAGCCGCTGCAGAGGGTTGCGGTACAGATACAGCTGCAAAGCGGGATCCTTCTGCTCAAACGGTACTCCTTCGGCAACAATGGGAATGCAGGAGAATTCGGACAGAGGGCGAATGGTAGCATCGGTGAGATTCTTAAGTCCCATCATGCTGTTTACAGTCAGATCTACTTGGGTGCCTGCAGTTGGATCGCTCACTCACGATAGATCAATGTACTCGGTTCCAGACTCCAGACATTGCTGTACCCTCTCTCGCGCTTCTAGTTCCTCGGCCGAGATGACATCGCGCCGCCGAGCCATTACCCGGTCGAGCTGGGGTAGCTTCGACTGCGTCGGCAGATCGGGCATCATCACGCTCTCGTCGCCATCGGTGCTATCGCTGCCCATCCAGACACCACTGTCCAGGTCGCGCTTCAAGGTTCGCTTGCCCCTCAGCGCTGGCCGTGGCTCCCCGGTTGCAGAATCGGAAGATGCAGGCTGCTGGTGGAACCAAGAGCCTACATACTTCTTCTTCTTTCGCCGTCCCTCGACATAGTTGTCCAGACCTGGGTCGTCATCGCTGGAAAAGACGGCAGGGTCACTAGAGTTGGACCATGATGGCGGCGCGACAGAGTGGCTTTTAAAGTTGTACCTCCGCTTTCTCGGGTTATTGCTGAAGCTTTGGGTCTGGGCGTTCCATGAGATGGACGGCAATAAGCTGGGAAGACTGGGTTCGTCGGCCATGGCGAAGGTTGGAAAGAAGATGTAAGAGAGACGAGTCTGAAATGTGTGCGAGGTCCAGCCAGCACCAAGAGATTGGGAAGCTCCTGTCCGAGGCCCGCCACCACGACCCTCGCCCGCGAGTGGGACAGCGCGTGTCGTGACGCAGGTGGGGGTTCGAACGCGTTCGGCCAGGGTCAAGTCCCACAGGGGTATTCCGCTCACACGATCTCCGAAGATAGCTCCGAACACCCTTGTACTAAGTTCGAGAAGCTGTCAAAGTGCAAACTGGAAAGACCTGGGAGTTATCAACATATTCAGTCTCTCGAAAAGCCATGAAAAATGCATTGTTTACGTCTTGACGCGACCAACACTTGCCTACTGGCCCTCCCGAAACTTAGAAGACCTTGCCCCAAAGCGGCCTAGCCTTCTTTCCTTCCCCGGGAGTCAGGACACCCTGGACCCCACCCATGCACAGGCCAATCGATAGCCGTTCTCTTCAGCCTTCAGGGTCTCCGCAGCGGTAACACGCGGGGCATCAGATGCACGAAATCCAGGAACCAAGATTAGCCCCTCGTCAAGTGGTGACACTTTAGCACCAGCTGCTCAAGACACTCTCCCTCATCACGCATTGCTTTTCACTTTCGCCTGAAGGCTTCCTAAATGACATGGTGATCGAGTTTTAGTCCTTGGTGACCGTCAGATTCCCCATTGACGTATGGCCTGGCCATCTCTGTTGAGGCGAGTCCTCGTTCTGAAGAGCATAACACCTCAGTGCATGAGAAATGTACAGACAAGGCCTACAAATAACATGACTTCGTGAACGTGGAAGAGCAGAACTCCGTATTGAGTCAAGCTGCGCATGATGTAGAGCCTGCGGACGATCAAGGCATCAATCCCGTTCCATCCATCTCAACCGGGGTATTACCGCACATCACGACGCATTCACACTGACAACCCGAGGACATCTCTCAGTCCCAGTCGTCATCGTCGCTGTCATGTCCTTTGGACTTTGATACGTTTCCTTGTCGGATACCTTTGCCCATGGCTCTCTCCTCCTCTTCGTCCTCTGCTTGCCTCCGGCGCTTGGCCACGCGCATATCCGTCTCAGGTACAGCGCCGACCTCGACCAACAGGTTATCCAGCTGAAGCATGTTGATCTTGACGCCTCCCATCTGCACAAGTGTCACGACCTGCTTAGCAATGTCGCCGTTCTTGTAGACCAAGATCGTCGGGCAGTTTCGTTCAGGGTAGTTCTCGATGGCCTTATCCGCGCGCATTTCACAGAACTTGACCTCCCCGTATTCCTGCGCGGCCTGCTTCCAAAGCTCTGATAGCACCCGTGACTCGACATTTGTGCCCAGTGATGACGTCAAATTGACAAAGACCGGGCCGTTGTTGGACGCTTCTGTGACCTCGCGCGAGTATTCGGGTTTCGAAATCGGGTAGACGGTGCCATGGAGGGCCTTCTTTGTAAGCTCGTTGAGCTCCTGCATTCTGCGCTGACGGTATTGCTCTAGGAATGCCTCATCCTCGTCATCCTCCAACTCGTCAAGCTCGTCGAGATCCTTGCCCTCAAGTCGATTCTCATGCGCTAATCTGCGACCTTCCGCAATGGCCTCTTCGATCATGGGAGTCGGGCTGGGAGGCTTCTCTGGGATGACGCCATGTTTCCGGAGAATGTCGTTCCTGGCAGCACGTGTCAGGAGTCGCCGAGCAGCTGTCGCGAGATAACATACCACTCGGTATCTGCATTGGGATCATCGATTGGGACTTGTATCCTCTGGTCCATCGGCGCTGCCATTGTGACGGTATTTCTATGCGAACAAGCGTGGGTGCAGTAAGGTAAGTAGGTGATAGTGTTATGTGTCCAAGGTCAGAGGCTAGATGTTGGTGGGTGCGACTGACACCTTAATGGTATGGGCAGTGACTTCAGGCTGCAAGTTAATATCGCAGATGCCTAAGTACCCGACTGCCTGGAAAGAATGACATGGAACATGGAAGCGGCTCAAGGTGACCAGCGTTGACACCCCGCCCTCACCAAGCTGTTTGCGGGTGCACTTGCCTTAGGTAAGATGGTCGGGGGAGGTGGTCCGTAGCCAATCATAGGCGGGATTGGAGTGTAGGCGTCAAGTCCCGTGATCCAGCCCTCCTCGGCACACTGTCCTCCCCTAATTTTTTTATGTGGGTCCTCGGAGAGAGGATTTTTGGCGGACGGGTCCCCTCTCTGGCTCACAATTCCACCACCCCATCATCACCGTTCTTTTGCGAGTGCTACAATCTGCTCTCTCAACACCACCAGATTCCCGTCAAGCCCGACAGCACTCGCATCCGATAACCGATCAATCAATCCTCGATCAGATCAGTCAAGATGGTAAGGCCCTCCTGCTGCTATGGCATTTTATGCCTGGCATCACCCGTGTGATGTTGTCTTCTTCTACGACGAAACGAAACCCGAACAAACCGACCGCATTGGGAACACGCGAGTGGCGAAAAAAAAAAATATCATGGCAAGAGGAGGAAAAGATGGTTACGGCTGGGCTGTGGAGGAAGGACACGACGATTGCGCATGCGACATTTGATGAAGGAACCATCATGCTGATGGCTTCTCCCCCAGGTTCTCGCCGTTGATCTCCTCAACCCCTCCCCGGCCGCCGAGGCCCGCAAGCACAAGCTCAAGGTACGATACACCCACGATACCCTCACGACATCTTCACCTTACCTCACCTTACCCTACCCCTCCACACTACCAACATATGGTGACAGACATGATGATACTCACACATTGGACAGACCCTTGTGCCCGCGCCCCGCTCCTTCTTCATGGACGTCAAGTGCCCCGGTTGCTTCACCATCACCACCGTCTTCTCCCACGCCCAGACCGTCGTCATCTGCCAGGGATGCACCACCGTCCTCTGCCAGCCTACCGGTGGTAAGGCGAGACTCACTGAGGGCTGCTCTTTCCGCAGAAAGTAAACTGTTCGCCTCGACGGTTTTCTTTTAGCCCTTGGGTATTAACGACTTGGACGGTTCATCACTGGTGGGACATCTCGGATCTGCAAAAGCAAGCGACCTGGGCATGGGCGTATAGACAACCCTGGCACGGGCTCTTAGAGTCTGCTGTCTTCGAACAGAACATAATCAGACACCTTTGCGGATAGAAGATGGAGCTTCCAAAAAAATCTCTTGACCAAAAAACACAGGGGCGTTTGGGGTCTCCGGATATCCTTTGCATCACCAATCGACGCATCTTTTCCTCAGTTTTCTTCTCTTTCCTCGCGCGGCCGACAAAACAAGCACACAAAAAGGCAACCAATCGCTCACCAGGCACACACTCCCTCATTCTCTGTCTCGTTCCGACGCCCGTCTCTTTTTGATGCGTTGCGTTTCTTCAGTCAGTACACGACAATGGGAGTTTTATGTCATCTCTCTGCATGGGGGGTGGACAGCTGGAAATGGCTTTCCGCATGAGCGTTTGGGTGGTCCACGGGATGACCTGGACGTGAGGACGTGGAACCGCTGGTTGATGATCGCTTCATACCCGGAGTGCAGTGAGTTTCGGAGGATTCAGCACTGCTTGCGAAATTCAATGGTTTCCACAAACGCCCCGGCCGGCCTCCTAATAATGTGTTTTCTCGTGATCTCGTGATATGTCTTTGCATGTGGTGAAGTGACGTGCTCGCGTGTAGCTTGACGGATCTGCGACGACCCCCACCGGCTGCCCACTTATTTTGAATGTTCATGTTGCTGGTGAAGATGCCTGGCCATATGAGGGCGGGCTCGTGTGTCTCGTCCTTAAGATTTGTTTCACCTCACACCGGCCTCTCCGTGGCTCACCAAATGGCTGGACCACTGAGCATATCTTAACTTTGTGTAACACTGCTCTCTGCAGCCTAGTACCAGGCTCAATGGCACATCACTAATTTGGAGAGCTTGATGCTGGGACTGATAAAGCCCAGGGATGCCTTGGCAGCCATCTCTCGATGGAACAGAACATCTGCCACAGAAAACGTTGAAACTGTGAGGCCCCAAGAGGGTAGGTAAGAATTAAGCCATGCTCTGAACAACGTTTTCGCTGTTGCACCACTAGAGCTTCTCCTCACGGCCTGCATGCTGCCCTGTTTGTGTATCCAGTTGCCTCAATTGGACAATGTAGGCGCACATCAAGGCCGTTTCTAAGGATGATCGCCTATCAAATGCGTCACCTTGCTGCGATGGCATGCTAGATGACACGACCTTCATTGCCACAGACGCTTAACCTACAAGGGCGAAAGAGAGGAAGAATAGAAGGAGGCAACAATCATAGCGAGAACCATTGTTCAAAATCCAGATAGAACACAAAACACGGATGAGATAGAACTCCGCCTCATTTGCCCTCTCGGCCGATTCTGAAGAGGCCGTGTCGCCCGTTATCAAACGGATTCCCGTTCCTTAAGGCAAGAGGTGGCCCGTGGAGCAGCAAACTTGAATGAGAGAAACCCGCCCAGGCCAAGGAAGGGGGCAATGGGAATGGAAAAGCAGGGGCGCCAATCATCCGCTGGTCAATGTCAGTTTCAGGGCACATGGTCCCCCACCAGCACAGCTAAAGTGGTTTTTAGTGGTTTTAGTGGGTTCTGGCCGCGCGAGTCTCGCGAAAAAACACGCCCAGACGCGCTTTCTCTCGCCTAATCGCCCACCTGCCGCGGATCGTCGGATGTCCCATGCGCTGTCCCTCCGTTTCTCTGCCACTCTGGGCTGCCCGTTTCTCGCAACCTTGGAAAACCGCCCGACCCAGCGGCCCAGGTCCGTCATTAAGGTATCCCCCACCACCACCCCTTCCTTCCCCCTTCTTCTCGTATCAACTTAATCTCCCATCATCTTCCCAACCTCTTCTTTCTCCCCTCCTCCCCCGCCCATCTTTCTTCTACGACATATCCTCTCTCGCTTCTGTACGTCATTCCTCGCTTGCGATCGTTTCTACGGTTACCATCTCCTCCGACTTTTTTTGGGTGACGAATTGAAACTCTCCACTCTACACCACCGAACTGCCGCATCTCACGATACTTTCTCCTACGCCGACCAAGAAGAAGTCAACACTTGCACCACAGCCTCCACGACGAGCCACGCTTCTTCCTTAACGTCAATTTCGACCAGCCTTCCAACGGCCGACTGTGTGAACTTCAGCTAGATCCTCGACTTCCTCAATCTCGTCACAACCATGTCGGCCCCGAGAACGAAACGTCTCTTCGCCGGCGCATCAAGCGACCCCTCCCAACGCCAAATCACCTCCTTCTTCAGCACCCGATCCGGCCCAGCTCCTTCCCCAGCCGGTCCCTCGCCCAACGTCCAAGAAACCATCCCCTCGGACATACAATCCAACCTCCTCTCTGTCGGCATGCGCGTCCGCAAGTCCGTGCCAGAGGGCTACAAGACGGGCTCCTACAGCAGCTTCAAGCTGTGGACCGACGCCACGGACCGCCGCACCCCCGTCGTCCGGTCAACCACCACCACCTCTACCAACCGCCACCGCAGCGCCGCCGCCTCCCAGCGCGAACTCCTTCCCTTCTGCGGCATCAACAAGGTCGGAGGCCTCTCCAGCCAGCCGGTCCACCACTCCAGCGACGAGGACGACTACGAACTCGACGACGGCAGCGTGCCTGGGCTGGACGATATGCCGGGCCTGTGCAGCTCCCAAGAGAGCGTGGAAAGCGTCGAGAGCACGGCCAGCGACGGACGGAGCAAGAAGCGCTTCTTCGCCCACGACGAGGAGAGCGACAAGCCGGTGCAGATGTGGATGGACCGCGCGGCGTGGTTGGAGGGCGAGGTGAGCCCGCGGAGCCTGGCCCCGTCTGGGTGGGCCAACGCTCGCCCGCTGGCTGTCCCGAGGAAGAGCCGTCGTAGTTTGAAGACCAGGCTGGGGCAGGAGAACGTCGTCGTGGATGATTTCGAGGAAGCGGATTTCCTCGTTACGCCTGACACTGATATGAGCGATGCGTAAAGGAGGGCCATCCTCCTCCACGGATGTTTGGATGGAGATGGAGTTGTTTGTGCTATGATATTGTTTGAGTACCGAGATGGTACGGAGGCGGGCGCCTGGAGTTTTCCTTAGGTCGCAGAGAATCATGGAGCGTGTGTCTGTTACACTTGTACTCGGCAAGAGCTGCTTTGAGGACATTTGTTCAGTAGGGTGCGTGGAGGAACCGCGAGCAACAGACGACAACTCTTGCTCGCGAGCGGTATGAATAGTTGGATTTGTATTACGCCTCTTCAAAGGCTAATGGTCTGCGCCATTGTGTTTTTGTTGTATTGGTATCATAGGCTAGCACGTTACCCCTGAGCCCTCGCGGGCCAGCAAATTTGAGTCCCTTTTTGATAGGAGATCCCCCGTAGAGCCCTTCTCTATCCATTGCCCTCCTATCTTGCTCACAGTCGATACTTGAACTTATTCACATACCTGTAAAAGGATCCCGAAACTCGAGCAAGTCGCGCTGCCCGTAAAACTCACCCGCAACAGTAAGAATCATGTTGAGCGTAGCCCGCATGTTCATCCGCGCCCGCAGCTGGTCCGAAGCCTCGCTATCGTCCTCATTTTGGACAGCCTCCTCCACGATGGGTTCCTCTGATGGTGCCTCGGACGGCGCATCCTCGACGGCCGCCGCAGTGTCTATCTGGGCGAGGAGTCGAGCGCGTGCTTCCTCGAGCGTTTCGACTGGCGGCTGCTCGTCTTCCACGACCTCGCCTTCGTCGATTTCGCCATCTTCGGAGACGTCCATCGGCTCAGACTTTTGGTCGTCGTCGATTTCTCCGCCCTCGACTTCGCCGTTGCTGACTGTGTCCTTGGGTATCGCAACGTTCTCTTGATGCTTCAACCCCTCGGCCAGGACGCCGACCTTTCCATCCGACGTCTCCGCCCCAGACGTCTCCCCACTCCCCTCCCCATCCCTCTCATCAACCTCCATCTCCCCCAACGCCTCCTCATCATCAGAACTCTCATCAACACCATCATTCACCCCCAAGTCCATCCCCTCCCCCTCCAAAGCATCCCTCAACGCAG
>JFBX01000856.1:0-37800 GCA_001563135.1 Colletotrichum simmondsii
CCCCCCCGCTGCAGTCGGCGCAGATGCACATCATCATCCCCCCCCCAAAGTCCCGTAGCTCCCAACTGCAAAGCCGGTAGGCTGCGGGGAAGTCGATCCCAAAGAACGAGGAATGAACAGCGTGACCTGCCCATACCGCATATTTCCTGCATTGTTCTTTTTTATTCTGCTGTTCGTCCAGGTAGACACGGCCTTACCTCGCTCCATTACTCGCTCGCGCCATTCAATCAAATAGACTTCTAGCCGCAAATGAGCGGCCCCGAACCTTGGCGAGCTACGCGCCAGGAGAATACGACATGGACCAGGCACCCCCAGGGACCTCCGGACACTGCAGATGAAAGACTGGATGACGTTCATGCTCTGGCCCTGCACCTATCACGGGCCATCCGCAAAAGTCGCCTAAAAAAACATTTTGCGTGAAAGCCCAATTAGGTAACGGGGACCTAGGAGCTTTCGGGATGAACGGTTGGAGAGCAGGAGACGTCCGTTGCCGCCTTCTAGCGGGGTCGCGTATCCTAACTTACACTCTCAGCCAATGTAACGATGCATAACCAGGTCCTTTGATCTGCAAAGCAACACCAAGTATAAAGTCCGCCACCGGGCCATGTCGTGGGCTGTCGTCTATGCTTCTCTTGCCCTGTTTGCCCATACTCTGCCAAGCTTGTCAACATGGCGAGAAAGCTTTCTGTCCTCGGACTACTCAGCGCAGTAGCTTCAGCTGCTGTAATCCGCAGAGACTATCCTAGCGATGACGCGCTTTCGAAATGCCCGGGCTACAAGGCTTCCAACGTCCAGCTGTCCTCGACTGGATTGACAGCAGACTTATCACTGGCCGGTGCAGCATGCAATGCATACGGAACCGATCTGACAGACTTGACTCTGACTGTCGAATATCAAACTGGTGAGTTCCTCGATTTCTTCATAGCCATCCTGTGTCACTCCTATGCTTTGTGAACCAATACTCAGACACACTGCAGATACCCGTCTACACGTCAAGATCCAGGATGCCGCGAACCAGGTGTACCAGATCCCCAACTCTGTGTTTCCCCGCCCCGAGGCCACCAGCTTGACCATCGCAGAATCCAAGCTGCAATTCAACTACACCGAGGACCCCTTTTCCTTCAGCGTGAGCCGTTCCGACACGGGCGAGGTTCTCTTCGACACTTCTGGAGCCAACATCGTCTTCGAAAGCCAGTACCTCCGCCTCCGGACCAAGCTGCCCGAGAACCCCAACCTATACGGTCTGGGCGAGCATTCGGATCCCTTCCGTCTGAACACGACTGACTACATCCGCACTTTGTGGTCTCAGGATTCGTACGGCATTCCCTCTGGCGCCAACTTGTATGGCAACCACCCCGTCTACTACGAGCACCGCAAGAATGGTACACACGGAGTCTTCTTCTTGAACTCCAACGGCATGGACGTCTTCATCAACAAGACAGAGGAGTCTGGGCAATATCTTCAGTACAACACCCTCGGCGGAGTCCTCGACTTTTACTTTGTTTCCGGTCCTTCTCCCATCGAGGTGGCCCAGCAATATGCTCAGATTACCGGCCTGCCAGCTATGATGCCATACTGGGGTCTAGGCTTCCACCAATGCCGTTATGGATACCGCGACGTCTTTGACGTTGCTGAGGTTGTCTACAACTACAGCATCGCCGAGATCCCCCTCGAGACCATGTGGACTGACATTGACTACATGGACAGGCGAAGGTAAGCAATGCTTGACCCACTATGCACTCCTCCGAGTAGACTAACAACCCGTAGAGTGTTCTCTCTCGACCCTGAGCGCTATCCCTTGGCCAAGGTTCGCCAGCTTGTCGACAAGCTCCACGAAAATGATCAGCACTATATCGTCATGGTAGACCCTGCAGTGGCCTACGTCGAATCTCCCACCCTGCAACGCGGCATTGACGACAACATCTGGCTTCTCCGTAGCAACGGTTCCGTCTGGATCGGCGTCGTCTGGCCCGGTGTTACTGTGTTCCCTGATTTCTTCGCAGAGAACATCACCTCCTTCTGGAACAACGAGTTTGCTCAATTCTTCTCGGCCGACAAGGGAGTCGACATTGACGCCCTTTGGATCGACATGAACGAGCCCTCAAACTTCCCCTGCTACTTCCCCTGCGACGATCCTTACGGTTCCGCTGTTGGATTCCCTCCCGAGCCACCAGCCGTCCGCGAGAACCCCAGACCTCTCCCCGGCTGGCCTTGCGATTTCCAACCTCCTGGAACCGACTGCGGTAACAACCAGACCAAGCGATCTGATGTCCTCGTCCGGAAGCAGATGTCGCCTAGAATGGTGCCGGCCGGACAGACGTTCGACAACCTGGTGCTCGCCGAGAGACAATCATCCGGTGATCAGAAGGGTCTGCCCGACCGTGATTTGCTCTTCCCCAAGTACGCCATCCACAACAAGGCTGCATGGGACACTGAGTCAAACGCAGCCCGTGGTGGTATTTCCAACAAGACCGTGAACACGGACGTGATCCACCAAAACGGCCTGGCCATGTACGATACTCATAATCTTTACGGCTCCATGATGTCCTCAGCCTCCCGAGTTGCCATGGAAGCCCGTCGCCCAGGTCTTCGCCCCCTCATCATCACCCGCTCCACATTCGCCGGCGTTGGAAAGCATGTAGGCCACTGGCTCGGCGACAACCTTTCCAACTGGCAACAGTACCGCGTCTCCATCTCCCAGCTGATGCAGTTTGCTGCTGTGTACCAGGTACCCATGGTCGGCTCCGATGCTTGCGGTTTCGGTGACAACACCAACGAGCAGCTCTGCGCGCGCTGGGCCGCCCTCGCCGCCTTCTCCTCATTCTACCGTAACCACAACTCCATCGACAGTATCTCGCAGGAGTTTTACCGCTGGGACACGGTGGCTGACAGCGCTCGCAAGGCCATCGCCATCCGCTATCGCCTGCTTGACTACATCTACACTGCCCTGTACCAGCAGACCAAGGACGGTACTCCGCTCATCAACCCGCTCTTCTACCTCTACCCTGAGGACGAGAAGACGTTCGGTCTGGACCTTCAGTACTTCTACGGTGACGCCATTCTCGTCGCCCCCGTGACGGAAGAGAACTCAACTTCAGTTGATGTCTACCTCCCCGACGACGTCTTCTACGACTGGTACACTCACGAGACTATCCAGGGCACCGGTGCCACAATTTCCCTGACAGACAAGGACTACACCACGATCCCGCTCTTCATCCGCGGCGGCACCGTGCTGCCTCTGCGCGCGAACAGCACCATGACGACGAAGCAGCTGCGTGAGGAGAACTTTGAGCTCTTGATCGCGGCTGGAAGGGATGGCACTGCAAAGGGCCAGCTCTATCTCGACGATGGTGTCAGTGAGGAACAGGCGGGTATCACGCTCGTCACCTTTGATTACAAGGACGGCAAGGTTTCCGTCGATGGCGAATTCAAGTACTCGACGCCGCTCAAGGTGTCCAAGGTTACGCTTCTCAGTGGAGGCACTGCGAAGAGGCAGGAGACCATCAAGACGGTTGCTGTCGAGTATGCCTTGACTGGACCTTTCGTGATCGAGCTCAACTGAGATGGATGATGGGTCACCTGGATGCAGCGCGGTGTCTTGACTTTTCTTCATATATATACTTATTGTGTGAATACCACTAACTTCACTTGCCTATACCATCCTCATGATGTCTTCCACGACCTCCTCGTCAACTTTCGTGACACTCTCCCCCTAATTGACCGGCACGAAAATGCGGTCAATGTCAGCAACCCATGACGAATCCGAGCTGGCAATCTTGATGGTGTTTGCAGACCCAGCAGTAAGGCTACAGAACACGGAGCTGCTCCCGGGCGTGTTCCCATCAGAAGTCGGCAGGAAGCCAACAGTCTGCGAGACGCCGTTGCACGTCACCGTGCCCCACCGCTGGCTCGTATCGCCATTCAAATGCTTCACCCGCACCGTCGTCTTTCCGGAAGCCTGCACGCTCACCCCGGAGAACGTCACGCTCCCGCCGGCCGAGCCGCCAACGTAGCCCGCGGCCGCGGACCCGCTGCACCCCGTGCACGCGACGCTCTTGGCGCCGCCCGCGAGCGTCGCGGACTCGCCCTCGTACGACGTCTCGCTAGGCCCAGCGGCCCAGGTGCCCGCGGCGACGTTGGGCGTCCAGTTGACGCGGTCGGCGAGGGTGATTGTGGTGCCCGAGATGGCGAGGGGTAGCCAGACGTAGGTGCTCCGCATGAGGTTCGTGCTGACCCAGCGGTCGCCCATGTAGATTGCCGTGTCGCCCAGCGGGAGGATGTAGGTCGTCTGGCTGGTGTACGTCTTTGAACCGACGGTGGCGAAGGTTGCCCAGGAGGACCAGGGGCCTGCGAGGGAGGTTGCGTAGGAGTAGACCTTGAAGGAGAGAGTATGTCAGTCTTTGCTTGGAAATGGGGAGTGGGGGGGAACGTTACGTTGTCGTTCGGGTCCCAGCCGGTAAGCTTGCTTCCAAACATGAAGTAGTATCCGTTCTTCTTCCAGATGGCGGGGGCCTCGATGTGATCGGGCCAGAGGTAGACGTTGCGCGTGACGTTGAGATAATCCGAGCTTAGGGCATTGATTCGGAGACCATTGGGTCGCTATTAGGTTCAACTCTGTCAGTCTCCAGCTTATCTTTCACATTCATCCCCCATCGTCAAGACAGCAAGTTGAAGGGGATCCAATGGGTAATCTCAGAACTTACATCCTCAGTCAACAAATACGCAGACCCATCATCATCCTGGAACAACCCGATATCACGACTTTGGAACCCCAAAGGCTGCCAACTACTAAGATACGTGTACTTGCCGCACACCGTATCGCTCGTCGCGACGCCGATCTTGGCCTCGCCGTAGTTGCTGCTGTCAATGTGCATGTACATGACGTACTTCTTCGTAGCGCTGTTGTAAATCACCTTGGGACGCTCGACGACCCGGGAGGGCCCCAGGTCGCCCGCCGCCGTGGTGCGCGAGAGTAAGGCGCCGACGTAGGTCCACTCGGCGAGGTTGGTCGAGGAGTAGCAGTTGATGTTCTGGAAAGCCGACCCTTCGGTCTTGTCTTCGCCTATGAGGTAGTACGTCGAGCCTACTTTTATCACGCCGGCGCCGTGGGCTTGGATGTGGCGGCCTGTGTTGGTCTGGGTCGTATCATGACAAAAATTAGCTGGGTGATTGCCTCTCTGTGAACTTGGAGTTGAAGGAAGAAGAATGCTGGAGGAGGGGAGGGGGAGTGTTTGTTTCTTACCGCTGACCATGTCCCGCCGGAAACGACTTGGAGCGTGGCCTGCGCGAGGGCCGCGCCCGCGAGCAGGGAGGCGAGGCCGTTGAACAGACGCATCGTGAAGACACTCAATGCTCTCGTCAAGCCGAAGTGCGTGTAAGTAAGTGTATGTGAACCAATTCAATGGCTTGAAGATTCACCAACAGACACAAGGAGCCAAAGAAACAAAAACGCCCCAAGATCATGGTCCTCCCCCGGTCTTCATATACTTTGCCCTCATCCTCCATATTGTCCGTTCGTCCCGGAACACATCTATCGCCAGCCCCATCCGTGAACCATCGCAACGCCGTTGTCCATTCCCAAATTATCCATAGTATCGAATACAACCCACCCTATCTCACATACACCCCCGCCGGCTCCGGGATCCCCATGTCAATCAAATACCGTGTATTCGAGCGCATCTCAGAAGAGCCCTGTCAGTTAAGCTTTCCTAAGCTTTCACAAGCTTTCCTCCAGCCTACTACGGCCTAGTTCCTCCTCGTGTCCCGGTCCCCGTTTTCTCCACGCCGCCGGGGGGGCGGGCGCCGTCACCATCAAGTGAACGATACTAGAAACGGCTAACTCGGCCGGACAATTAAGAAATCCTTCCAATCGTCCCTCAGCGCTTCCAAAATTACAAGCCCCAGTTCGGACCGAGAGAAGGAAGAGAAGAGGGGGAGGGGGAGGGGGCGAAAGAAGTGTGTTCATGTCACTAATCAATATCATTGTCATGTGCACAACCATCAGCGTCTCCATCGGGAAGCCATACCTTTCTCAATAAGCCTCCGTGCCCGACGTCGACGGTGCCTGGTGTATAATTACGTAGGGGCACCGGTAAGTACGACGATTCAAGGCCAGGGGCAAAGCTAGTTTCCCCGCATTTTGACCGTAACGCCGAACTAGGCGCGCCGATGCGCATCGGGCATCGGCGGATCTACAGGAATCGAGTTCAGGTGAAGCACCGAGGGCTTCGAACTACCGGGCAAGTACCGGGCCCGCTCCGGGTGGTTCTCAAAAGCTTGGTTTGGTGATATGCAACACCACCACGCAGACTGATCATCAGTGATAAGCAGAACTCTCTTCCCCGGACTCCTCTTCCCCTTAGCCAAGCTCTCGACTGGCCCGCTCTACAAAGCTGGGCTGAAGAAGATCAGACGAACAGCATAGGACTGATACGGTTGTAGAAAAAACGGGGACCTGGGGATCGTACAGGCACGGTGCATTGATCTTCGAGATGGTTCCTCTTGTCTTGGCTAAGGTCTTATCTGCCCTTTTGTTCTCTTGATTCCTTGTTCTTTTCCCGCAATTGGTGCTAGCAACACGAACTCAACGAGACTGGCTACTCCATCATCGCTAAGCAGGCAAGCTCTGAGCCAGTAAGAGGCGAAGTATGGTCAAAGTGAATGATAGTCGTTCATGTGTCTCATGTCAGTCGTACCCGATTAAACTCCTTCCAATCGTTGATGACGCCGTAGTATATAAGGTCGAAGGAAAGAATCCGCAACGCCCACATCAGTTTCCGTTTTCACACGCTAGCCATCCACTTCCATCTTGTCCTCGGCAGTGTCCTTGGTCTCTGTTGTTTCTTCAACATCCAATTTCGGTTCAGGGTATGCCACCGATATCGAGTCTTTTGAGTCTCCGCCGATAGGGCCACCACCATTGCCAGGGCCGTTTCCGGCACAAAGACGATACTCGCCGTCGTCTTTTCGCTCGATGATGCCTTCTTCAAAAGCCCACTTTGCTAGTAGCCGATCAACACCGAGTCGCTGGCCCTCACCCTTCTCCATATGCCTGCCAACATGTTCTGTCCATTCGTCCCAAGAACCAGGCCCTTCAAAAACGACTTGGCAATCTGATTTGGGACATGCCGACCTCTGAGGTGGCGACCGGCGTGTGACGAGGCAAGTAGTCTGCATCTCCTTGACGTGACCCTCCCACTCAACTTGCAATTTACTGTCTCCTTTGGCAATGGCTTTCTTGATCGCGAAAGGTGCATGCATGCGACGAAGATGTTGGGTGAAGAGATCTTTCCGGTTGAACTCGTTGCCCTTGCCCTCAACGGTGCTCTGCGGGCAGGACGAGCACCGATAGTATTGCAAACAGAGATGTTGGGAAGCAATGTGACGCTTCCACTCATTCTTGGAGCCAAAAGTGCTCGTACAGCCTGCGAACGAGAAGGCACAAGGGAACGGTCTCGTATGCGCGGCCGCAATATGTTTGCGTAGTGACGACGAATCCTTAAAGGGAGCATGAGTACATAAGGTGCACCTCGTCTCTTGCTTCGGTGTCGCTTTCTGCAAGGATCGTCGATGCTTGGCCTTCGCATTGGGTGTACTCATGTCAATCGAATGCATCGTGTCGTCTGCACCAGACTCATTCGCATCGTGGGATGACCCTGTATCCTCGTGGTTTGCAGGCATCGCTCCATCAGGCAGAGTCGTACGTTGCCGCTCCACGGCTGGCGGTGCCTCATCGCTCAAGTGGCGAACATGGCTGAGAGCTTTCAGTTGTTCTGCCGCTTCCTGCATCTCGGCCGAATCCTCAACATCGTCCTTGCCATCAACAACTGCGGCTGCAGCGGCAGCCGCTGCAAACGGCACGCTGGCCGGCGTGGTTTCGGCGCGGTTCGCCGTTTCATGGAAAGATGCGTCTTTGCTGTCTACTGAGCGCTGGTGCATAGATGGTGTACTTGCCGCCAGCTCTCGCGCTTCCAACAAGATGCGTCCGTCCTCGACTTCCTTTGCTGTTGCTTTAGGAATCCCGGCAGAGCCTTTGAGCTTCTGGTACAGGTGGATCATGTTATGCGATGTGATGTATCCCAGGAAACAGCAGACCTTATCATGCTGTACGACGTTCCATATTGAATGGGGCATTGATATTAGAAGCATGGTGGGCGGACCGAGAAACATTCCCTCAACCTCAATCTTGGCAGCTAAGGGCGGCGTGTTGTGAAGCCAGCCATTGAAGAAAGACATGTCTGGACTGGCATCTCCAACGAATGTGGTGCACACAAGTACTCGTGGCTCGTCGAAACGTAAGTCAGCAACAGACTCAGGGTCAATGAGCTGGTCTTCGCGCACAGCCCTCGATAGTGATTCCCCATCAGCCCCGTTGCGCGGCGATTGCTGTTGACCCGCCCGAGCAGGCAAGGGAGCTAAGCTCAGACTCTGACCTTTTCCAGGTGTAAGGGTGAAGCAAATGGGAAGTTGTGGTGATGGTGGCGGAGTTTTGCTGGCACCATTTGTGAGTTTAGCTGCTTGTGCGGTTTCCTGCTGCCTCAGCTGGACAATCTCCTCGTGTAGCCTCGGTACACTAAATGGTCTGCCCGCGATGCTCAGCTTGTGCAAAGCTTCAATCAAGTGGTATGTGAAGGATTTGCCCGCAGCCTCTCTGGGATTCTGCTCAGGGCCGCCAGCTGCAATGGCTTGCTTGATGCCATGGCTTCCAGACACGGGTATATCACGAACGGAGCAGGCGTCGAGCAACAACAGAATATCGGACTGGGCATCTTCAAACAGGCAGCGTACACCATCCCACTTGAGCTTTGCGGCATCTTCTCGGGTGTTGCTATGGAAAGGGCGGTCAGAAGGGTACGGAGATGTGTTTCGCGGTAGATTCTCGACTCACCAAGCCCAGTAGAGCTGGTTATCTGATCCAACATATGCATAGCCGGCGTAGTAGATGATCAGCAAGTGATTTGGTCGGGCATGTTCGAGAAAAGAAGCCATCTGAACCCCAAGCTTGATGCTGGGGTTGGGTACGGTCGGGATGGCCCATCGATTCGTCTGGTAGTTGTATCGGTCTCGTAGTATGTTTTCCAAAGCCGTCAAATCAGCCTCGACCGATGTATCCTCCTCCCAGCGCAGTAAAAGCACAGAAACGCTATCGTAGGGTGCGCGCTCGGTTTGGCGCTGGATCAGCATGGCAGCATCTTGAAGATGCCTCGCGAAGGATTCGAAGTCATGGCGTTCGGCTGGAGGGGCCTCCTGGGTTGGGTGCTGCTGAGGCTGAATGGGTTCAAAAGACGGTTAATTCCAGCAGCTCAAATCAAGCTACGGGAGCGCAGAACAGAATCCTCACCGATTCATGGGGGAAAGGAGCCGGTTGTGTGGTGTGATTTGACGGCGACTCCTTTGGCATAAGCCGCCGCTTCTTGGATGGCTGGGGTTGTTCCATCTACAGTTGTCAATGGGAAGACAATTTGTACAAACGCGGTTTGGAATTGAGTTGCGTTATGATCATGGAGGCGCTCAATGGAGGGGGAAGTTTTTG
This sequence comes from Colletotrichum simmondsii, assembly GCA_001563135.1. Classification (NCBI taxonomy): domain Eukaryota; kingdom Fungi; phylum Ascomycota; class Sordariomycetes; order Glomerellales; family Glomerellaceae; genus Colletotrichum; species Colletotrichum simmondsii. The sequence continues at coordinate 9,533 of JFBX01000856.1, forward strand.
GGAGGCAAGCACTGGAGGAATTGGGCGATGGCTGAATTGTCGTGGGCAGTGATAATTGGGGGGGTCAGAAGAGGTACCGAGGACGTCTACATACAGCCTCGTTGCGGGAGAAAGGCAGGAAAGAGGTGGAAAGGCTCTGGGTCGATCCTGCCTCTTCTGCGACGGACCAATCAAGGCTCACCAGGTACTCGCTGGTGGTCCGTGCAGCAAGGCGGGCAGAAGTGAGAGTGGAGCACACTGGAGCTTCCTTCCTTCACCTTGCGCCGGCGGTGACCTCTCTCCGACACTGAGATGCACCTCACTCAACCACTCACTCACTCCCCATCATGTCTTGAAGCGCTATCCTTTCTCCCTGCTTACAATGGCTTCATCTTCTGTTCCTGGCTGAATCCTTTTCTGTCTTGTCCAATCTCGGCTCACTCCAATCTGGTAATTCCGCCAATCTCAAAACCATGGCGGCCACTCTTCTCACCTTGCGCAGACATCAAACATCCCCGTCACTCGTCCTCCATGTATGTTCTTGGGCAACCTGTAAGGTATTAAGTATACAACTCATGCAGGTTGACTGGGCTGAGTATACTACCTCGCGTGTGTGAGGTGTGAGTGTGTGGTGTCTGCCCGGTGAGTGTAGTGTACTAAGGTAGGTATGTAATGTGTGTGTGCCCCTCATTCCGCCGCCGCCGCTGCCTCGACTGCCCCTCCCTCCTCGCGCCTTTGCCGTGCTGCTGGGCGTCCAAAAAGACCTGATAACTGGTCTCTCTCATGCACCCTGCCTGAATCACTGCCATTTACTGGTGCCACCTGTACAACCTTGTGCTGCAAGGCAGCTCCGTTGGGCATGCCTCGGACGTCCAAGGCCACGCCAGTCCGTTCCCTCACATCTCACTCCCATCACTCACTCAGTCACTCACTCCCGCCCATCTCCCGCAGTTCCTCAAGGTCATTCTGAGCTTTGGTTGTGTGCTCTCAAGGTCACGAAGCCCAGTCAGAAATGATGGCGTCTAGCACGGATACAGCTTCGATGCAATTGACTTTTGAAGTCGGGTGTGTTTATGGACCTGAGCTGGCCTGGTCACGGCACCTGCCACCTGTCATCCGTCACACATCTCATCCCTTATCATCATTGGTTTCATGCCCATCCAAATCTGTCTGTCTGTCTGTCTGTATCTTGTCGACCACTGCAGCACAATACCAATCGGTGCTACCGCCGCCACACACGAGGCGTGGCAGCCCATTCAGGTCGGCTAATGTAGTCTGACGGTCGACCGGCGAATAGCGCCGCAGCGCCGCGAGGTCCGCCAGAGAGAATCTGTCAAGTCTAGGCTTGGGTTGACCGACAGACTGGGCAGCGTGGCAGCATGGTAGCATAACAATGGCGAGAGACAGAACACTCTCTGCTTGGCTGGTTCCCAAGTTACACTTTCTACCCGCGTCGGAAGGCATGGCTGCAGGCCTCTAGTCCCACCACATCAGACCCTTTTCACCTTCCTCACTCCATCCCCCTTTGCTGCTGGCCAATTGAGCTTGCACGATCGAGTCTCAGCAGCTTCCATTGCATCCGCCTCCTATCGGCTGTTTTGCTCCGTCAACTACACTTCCCAGCCCACGCATTGCGCTATTGGGCCTCATCATCGTCCGCCTCCGCGTTGTGGAGGACATCCACACCGTGTAACACATCTCCCCGCGTCCAAAAGCTCAGGCAGGCTACCTACCTTATATATATACGGATACTATACTACCTATGAACTTCAATCCTCCATCGCTTTCTCACGACTGCGTCTAGGTACTGCCGCACATACACCAAAAAGCCCCAGCAGCTTGGCCTTGTGCCACCAAATGCACCCCAGGCGCCGGTAATTGATGATATGAACGGCGGGCCCTCCCTAGTATCAGGGAATACAGCTGTCGGGGGCTGGGAGCTTATACATGCGCGGGATCATGCAATATTGATATCCGCTTGTAGCCAAGTCCAGGCTCTGAAGCAATGCCAGTAGCGTGAAGAAGTCGCAAAGGGCATGGTGGAAATATGATCCATATCATCATCCGCGCCTGAGACTATCGCAATTGCGGCGGCAAGGCTCAGACGGATTGTCGCAAATCTGAGTTGCCTTCCTACACATGCTATCTTGACTTGTAGGGCCCGTCACTTAGTCAGGTACTGTGTGGATGTGTTTGTTCCAGGCATGAGGAATGGTTTCCTAACATGAAGCAGGCCGGGCATGGACTTGGCTACAGACTCGATAGGGGTGATCTTTACGGCATGATGACCTGTTGAAGGTTCAATAGTCCTCCAGTATGACTCTGTCCGTTCTCTTTGCTACCGACCTGGGTCCGTGAAAAACATTGCTGAGGTCAACAGTTGTGGGAGCTCCGGGCGCGGCTTGCCCCGAGCCGATAAGTGGGCCCCGAGCAAGGAGGCAGCCGGTGTTTGTCGATCCGTTCTCTCCGGGTTCTCCCAGCCTCTTGTTCATTGCTGGTCGAGAACGCAGAATGAGATGGACAGCACGCCGGCCCTGAGAACCCCATGGGATGATGGGATCTTCTGCTCCACCATAATTTGGCCGCTGGCGTGCCTAGGTTGCAGTAAATAACCGGTTGACGACATTGCCCCAAGGAAGGAGCTTGGAGACACGGAAGACGCTCACAGTCGAGGTAGTCAAGTCGCCATGGGCCCGCATCTTCCGTTGCCAAGTTGGATGAAAAGGACCATTTCCTCAACACAATGAGCCGAAGTAAGAGTCTGTGTTCAAAAAGATACACGGTGGCGGACACAAGTGACGAGAGGAGAAAGCGAACCCTTGATACGGCACGGAGGGCCCGGTCAAGGATCACGGCATTCGGTGTGCGGGCCGCCTGGAATGGACTTTGCCAGTCCACAAATCCAGGAGTCTCTTGGAGTCGGGCATGAATGGGCCTCCGAAGAGGCGTTGACCAACTTTCCCATCGAGCTGGTGAAGCTTTTTCTCTCGTGCTTCTGAACTAAACCCAGCAAATAAGCGGATTGGGATTACATTGCCAAGAAGCACTATCAAAAACTGTTCCAGGAATCGACAACCAGGAGAACCGTGTTTTGTCACGCGAGCGCTTCCAAGTGGCGACAAAGGCTCTGAACACTGAAGTTCGCAAGCTCCAAGAGAAAGACTGACGAGTGAGAGAGTTGGGAACTCGCCCAAGCCTTGCACAGCCACGCGGGAATGAGGCTTCGAGCTTCTAGTTCGGCAAGAAGAAAACACCATAGCCAATCAAGATCTTGAGCCGGTGGGTTTTCTCAACGCTCGAGGTGGCAGCTAGCGCAGCCAGGCGGCACATGCTAAGCTGAAAGCTGATGGCACTGCTGACGTATGGGTGTGGTCATCCGAAGGGGTCCCCTGTCCGCATCAGTAGCGAGTGTGGGAATACCTACCTTACTGTACGGAGTACGCAGTAGTCACTAGGATACTGCTAGCAAGTTCTCGTGAGTTGTGACAAGCTGACAGCTGCTACTTCGCTGCAAGTGGGAAACGCATTTTATCGTTTTTTTTTGCAGCCAAGTCAGATGGTATAAATTCAAAAGACTTTTTTCCAACGACAAAAGGGCTTCGAATGAATATATATCGGACATGGCGAATAAGCAGTCACTTAGACGCGGGGAAGAATGGACTGCTGCTCTTCTGTGGTCAGAAACAAGCCAAGGCCGTGGCAGCACGAGCATGTCATCGGGGCCCAAAGTAGCCGAAGATCTGGTGGGGCACTTCCGCACCTCAAACCATGGATAATGGTAATAGAAGATTGTTGAGTGTTTCTCGGCCTCGGCCTCCGCTCGGAACCTGTGACTTTGAGGTCTTTTGGTTCTTTTGAAGGGACCATCTCGAGAGAGCGGGGCGTCTGTCAGGGCAGACGGCACTGCGGCAGAGGCAGAGGCAGCATCCGCACCCATGAACTTTTGCGGCGCTGTTGCGTGGGTACTCGCAGTGTAGGTTTGACAGCCTCGATTGGACTTGTCGCGAAAGAGAGGTTCGAGAATGGTTCTGGCTCTAGTGCAGGTTCCCGGGATCCTCCAGCAAGGAACATGGCCTCAAAGCCTAATGGAAGGCCCCCAAAGTTGCAGGTCCCGGGAGAGTCGTGGGCGGACGGTCGGTTTCAAAGGCCGCGATTGGGCGGGGTTCGCAAGTATACGGGATTGCGTGGAGTAGGAAACATTCTGCGTCCCTGCGGTTTCGTTTCGGCTACAGTATAGACAGGCAAGGTACTGGCTGCGAGACCGCTGTGCTGTTGTAACTTGCTAGCCTATTGAGCCGTGTATCTGCCTCGCGACCTGCCTCGGGATATCTGTCGCGTTTGCAGGAGTCTTGATTCGTCTGGTTCGTCTTGGGATGTCATCTTTGGTATGTACCGAGAGGCCTGGACCGACTGACTGTCCGTGAAGACTTGGATAGGATACTCGTAAAATGCGAAAGGCGAGATATGGGAACAATAGGCAATGTCGTCTTTTGGATACTTGGGCTTACCTTACCAACCTTACCCTGGGTAAAGGTACAGACAGCAGATACTCTTGCGTTTGTGGTCAGAACATGAGTTTGAACCGTTCGCTCTCTCTGATAAATGAGAAAGAATGATGCAGAAATGGCAGAGGAAAGAAGGACCAAACTTCCATCCGACCTTCCCATCCCGTCGTCCCGGGGCAGGTACACTACGGAGTACGTTAGAGGGGTATCTTGGACCTTCCATCCCACCACCCAGTCTCTCTTTCCATCTCCCACTTTTATTATTTGCCTCTCACCACATTCTCTTGCCGGTGCTCCCGATTCCCTTTTTCACTTCGCGTCGGCGCCCTCACAAATTCGAACAGAGATTGAGAGCAAGAAAGGCATCACCTTCCCATTACCTCGCCTTCGCCGTGTTGCAAAAACGCACCCACGTCGCACGTCGGAGCTCTACGATCCAGGTACCCCTCAGTGCCTCATCAAAGAGAAGATCCTAACCTAGTTGGATCTCACACCCGCCTCCCACTCGCTGACACCACAAGGGGAGGGAGCCAGAACACTGGGCCTAGGAGCAACGGCAGCCTTCCATTCGTGCCCATCCTCAAGTCGCTAGAATACCCTGGGCCATTTCTAAATTAGCTACTGTGGCGTCACACGCAGTCGCGGACTCTGAGGTCGAATACAGGTTCTCGCTGGGGTGTCTTGCTCCCCGCCGCCATCGCCATCGCAATCGCTACTAGCCGACCATCTTCAGACTTTCGCCCATCTTCCAGCCCAAGCTGCGAATGCGACTACATACATTCTGCTCATCATCGGTAGAGTGACCACAAGTGGTGAGTCCATCCTCCACAAAGTGGGCAAGTGACAGGGTTGGCCAAGACCCCATCCGAGTGGATGGTGCAGGGCGCAAGCCGTTTCTTTGCGTCACCCTCCCACTCGTGATCAGGCCTTGTACTTGTATTCGTGGGCGGGTGGTGGATTATTACCATCTGCACCTTGCCTTACCCGCCTTGCCTTGCTTTGCCTAAACTAATTACCTACTTACACACTTGCACCTACAGTACTAGTCCATCTTCTCCGAAATTCCTAATTTTCGCATCTCGCAGAAAACAACCACCCCCTCTGCGAAAAACCAAACACTTTGCGACCGCCAACAGGCATTTCTCAACGACAACCGATACCCCACACCAAGATCAAGAAGCCCGGTGGATCGCGACCAAGCCAGCTTACCCACGAGAGCTTGTTCAGATCATGGACTCCAATGGGGTCAGGAGGAGGGACACCACAAAGGGCCCTCCCCTACGCATCCTGTCTCTAGGTAAGCAAAGTGAAGCAGGCCGGCCACTTTCGCGACGCCCAAGGCGCGCGCAAAACCCGCGAGACTGGCCCGGAAGCGCTCATGCACTCGACTAACATGCCTATGACAGATGGCGGAGGAGTCCGTGGTTACTCGATGTTTATCATTCTCCAAGAACTCATGCACCGCACCTTTGTCGAGATCGAGGGGAGAGCCCCGCGGCGAAACGAAATCCCTCGGCCTTGCGATCATTTCGACCTCATCGTAGGAACCGGTACCGGCGGTCTTATAGCCCTGATGCTCGGTCGACTGCGCCTTGATCTAGAGCAGTGCAAGGAACTTTACGTTAGATTGACGCGCATGGTCTTCGAAACCGACAAAACTATCGCCGGCATTCCCTACCGCTCGACCCTCTTCAAGGCCTCCAAGCTTGAGGAAGCTATCAAGGAGGCTGTGAGGGAGCACACGGTATATCAAAAAGAGGGCAATGACGGCACCGAGAACGATGTTCTCAGCCCTCTCAGCGGCTACAACACCTCAAATCCCCGGAGGCATGCAAGCAACGCCAGTACTGTCAGCTTCAGCGCACGTAGCCCCCAGGCTCAGATGGCACGCCCTGCCTTCAACTCGCGGTATGGTGACCCAAACGCGAGACTTTACGACGCAAGAGAGAACAGGACTAAAACGTACGTCTTTACCTACTGACTGCCGGTACTCTGCCAGGCACGTAGCAACGCGCTTTGAACTGACATTTCCCTTCAGCGCCGTCTTGGCAATGTACAAAGGTTCCCGCAAGGGCAACCCCGCCGCCGTACTGCGATCCTACGATTCGAGAAGAGAGCCTCCGCCAGAGTTCGACTGCAAGATCTGGCAGGCTGGACGGGCGACATGTGCGATCGGCCTGGCCTTCAAGCCCATTCAAATCGGGCAGTCCGTTTTTCACGACGACGGTGGCGGCACCTTCAACCCTTCTCCCGAGGCTCTTGACGAAGCCGTAGTCAACGAATGGCCCGGCCGCGAAGTCGGCGTGTTTCTCAGCGTTGGTACCGGCAGACGGCCCAAAGGCAGTGATGCCAATTCCCAGATGTGGTACGAAGGTTTCCTGGGAGAGTTTGCGGAAGCTCGCCGGAAGCTCATCTCCAAGATTGAGGGATGTGAGGCTATCCACGAGCAAATGAGGAAAGAGCACCTGTTAAAGCGGAACGTCAACGTCGAAAACTACTACCGTCTTAATGTGGAGGTTGGCGTCGGCGAGTTTGGTATGAACGAATGGCATCGCTTGGCCGAAATCAGCACGAGCACACGGCAATACCTGAGACGGGAGGTCGAGCAGAAGATGATTCAAGGTGCCTCTGCGAAGATGGCCAAGATTCACAAAGCGAACATTAGGTTCTCACGCCTACCAGAAGTCCCTGAACTGGTCAAGTCAAACTCGGAGACGACTGAGCCAATGTCGTTTGCGGTAGAATTGCCAGCCGAGATTCCTCCATCGTGGCCGCCACACAACACACCGCCCAGCCGTCAGTCTTACGAATCTGGCTCTGAGCACTTGCACATTCCTTCACCAATGAGTCCTTCTCCCAGAAGTTCCGGTGAACGGCTGCAACCATCGTCGTCACCACGGCCCGAGCAACGGCCCCTGCCCCCGGCAAAGGACGATGAGATTGACAGACTTGTTGTCACTGCGCCCACTCCAGCGCAGTATCGCTACGCAGCAGGCGCTGATAAGATTGCTATCATAAGCCCGGATGAACATCCACGCTGGCAGAACCAGCCTTTCAGTACCGGTCCAGTCCAGCAATCACAACAGCCACAGCGTATTCCACCACCGCTGCCTCCCAAGACACCACTTCCGGAACATCAGGCAGCCGGAGGCCGCCGTCCCATTGGCTCGTCGCCCCTACCCTATCCAGTGGATGACGAGCCTCCACCAGTGAACATGGCTAGAAAACCGGATTACCGCGGGAGGTAAACGAAGGAAAGATCGATTGAATACCCCATTTCTCCACATGAGAGCACTCGGAGCGCAGTAATACCATCGAGGAAGCGGATACCATGCTGGTTTATGAGGCTCTGTTTCCTCAAGAGCACAGAGCAAAAGGGAGTTCTTTTTCGGGAAACGAATCAGGTTTTGGGGTGTTTTAGTTCAGATACCATTCCAACGCATGCGATTTTACTGGCCATGTGCAGTGGTGGCACAGCACGCGGCCATAATGACATTTCCTCACGCTTAGACATCTCACTCCAAGTGCCTACTAATTTCTCAGTGCAGCAAAGAAGCGACATACTTCCAAGGTCCGGGACCTTCCCGCTTCCCGGGCGGTGGCGAGAACCCGAGAACTCGGTCGGCTAGTGGGTCACTACGTCACGGCGGAGTGGGCCCTGCTGATCGCGAACCGGCCTTAAGCTTAAAAGGCACGTTCCCCTGAGCTTGACAAAACGTCCTGATTTCCATTGATTTTCCGTCTGATTTATTGACCTCGATTCGTTTATGATATGCTAGAACTTCGGTTCTCTTGGAAATCTCGCTGCGGACTCTGGCAGACTCTGACAGGCCAACAGCTCACGATTTGGGCTCGAGAATGAAGGTACAGTCGTCGACACAGCTTCGAATCTACCACCTACCTCACTCCACCTCATCTACACATAATGGCGTACGCACGACATTCGGCTAGCCAACGAGGCTTTTTCCTGACTCGCCGCCCATGGCGCCGTACCAACGTTGTCAAAGCAAATGTGAACAGCCATGAGGGGCATGCCAATGTCTCATTGATGTTCGTCTCGTTCCTCCCTGTCCCCCTTACCCACGGTTCGCATCACAGACCAAAGTAAGAACCGACGCGAGATGGAGTTTTTCGAAGCATTGGGAAGCCCCCAGGAATGTTACCTTAACTAGTCCAACCGAGACATTTGGGGGCCGGCAGCGGGCTTCTATAGGCACGTTTTACGAAGCCATGTCTCTATGAACACGTTTTACAGAAATTCATCCCTCACTTCTTGCTTTTTCGATGCGCCACGGACAGGGCTGACGAATTCCACAGGGCACCTCACTGAATAATGGAGGTTCCCAAGGGCGCTAGCTCCGCCTTAGTGGGAAGCCTGGCCTAGCCCTTCTTGGCTCCTGCTGTAGCTGAGCAGTTCGTTCCTTTGGCGACGTCGATTAAGTTTGAGGTCTCTAAATCCACGAGATTGGGCAGAAGCTACGCATCGTGGGCTCACTTCAGCTGTCCGAATTAGGACACACATGTTTTGTGCTAGCGCACTTGCTTGATTGCGGCTGCATCGTTTCGTCACAATGTAGGCGTCACATTCCCCAGCATGGAGAAGACTTCCGCGTATGTTCGTCACGAATCCCGGCACATCGAACTTGCTCAACCGTTTTTCGCACACTGGCGAACCATCGGCTGCTCTTTGGGTCCGCATTCTCGAACTTGAGAGTCCGCCTCGGGCTTCACCGAAAGCGGGCCGTTGGAAAGACTGTCTGAGCCTATCGCTCTGTTTCGCCGGCTAATTCCATCCTCCAACTTTACGTCACAATGCCGCATCGACTCCATCTCTCAAGTGGTATGGTATTACAAGGACAAGTGTCCAGCCTTTTTTTGACAAGGCTCGAGCATGACGAGCCGCCAGCGATGGGGCTTGTACTTCATCATTTAAGCCGTTTCTGCGGTCAGCGTATGGCTGATAGGATAACTGCTGCCTAGTGGCTTGATTATCCGGCCCCTGGACGATTCGAAAAGGTAGCATCTATCGCAATTATTGATTGCGGTTAAGAGATACTCGCGGCAGCGACGGGGAGTGTTGAGCGGGGCATATCTTTTTGCACAGCAACTACTCACGGTCTCTATGTGTCCAGACCGGATCTCACCAGGCTCGATCCGATGTGTCGACATCGATATATCAGCTGTGTCCCACGGAAATTCCATGGAAGCGACTGGCCCATGTACGCCCTCTCTCTCTCCAGCGAGCAAAACCTTGAACCATCACACTACCGCTTCCTGGGTTTGGGCTCTCGCACTAGTGAGGAAGCTAGTGCACATCAACCAAACCCCAAGAAAGAAACAGAGGGCTGGTTTGTGGCTTTTCCTCAGCCCAGCTCAATCCAAGGAAGCTCTCCCATGACGCTAGACCAAACGTGTCAAAACCCGACGACCTGCAGCTCAGACAAAGCCTCCTTTCCCATTTGACCTGGCTTCGACAATGTCCTATTGCTCTTTTCTCCGATTTGTTTATAAGTCAGCCTTACCAGGAACTATTCAACCAGATTCTCGGGTCCAAAGTCACGTCATGTTTGATACCGCGTCGCCGCCGTCGATCTGCTCGAAAGGTGGAACAAAAACAAGTATCTCAGAAACGGATGCTCTGCGGAAGACGAAAGGGAGGAGCAGTAGCAGCAGAAGCAGCCGCCGCCTTCGTGCCGTTTTCAGACGATGTCCGAAGGCTCGCAGCAGCAGCGGGCGTCACGGAACGCAGCACGCGCCGAGAGGACGACAACGTCCTGCGGGGAGTGCAGACGGAGGAAGCAGAAGGCACGTACACCTACTACTTGAGACTTCTTTCCTTTCGCTGTTTACACTGTATGCCGGTATCAAGTGTTGGCTGATCGCTCACGAGACATGCAAAGAAGCGTCTTTGCTTCGTCTTGGGCCCTCATATCCAAGGACCCTGAGACTGATTCTGATACAGTGTGACCAAGGTCAGCCATGTAGCAACTGCCTCCGTCGTTTTCCTCAACCAGTATGCGAGTACCGCGTAGGCAAGTAAGTCTGAACTGCCGCCCTCATCCCCGTTCCCTCCTGCCAGATCTACTACGGCTGCTATCACAATCTTGTACATGATCTAATCCCACAGCAGCCGCATACCGGGAACTTCTACCTTCTTGACACCAGCAAGGGCAGGAGGTCGTGGTCCTCTTCTTTCAACACTACCAGGAGTAAGCTCTCCCCTGATACAAGCGTCTCAGTCAACAAGACCGCTCGGGAGTCCTTCTATCGCTGGTTGGGCTGTATCAGGTATTTCGACGTCACATCCAAGTCCAGGCTCGGAACCGGCAACATATCAATCTACGCTTGGAGCACATCGATCAGAGGCAGAGCTCCTCAACAGCGATGCAGAATGTCTTCCACCGTCAGTCTCGTGGCTTCCATTAGCCAACCCCGATCGTAGTATACTAGATGTCGATATCTTCCAAGCATCGCAGCAAGTCTTGTCACATCGATTAGCAGTCCCAAAGTTGATTTTCGACAACTTTGAAACAGCCCATGACGATGACGACACTCCGCAGCATGGACAGAGTCCTGGACCTTGGTCGCATCCAGCAGAGTCAAGAGTACAATATCCGGAGCGACCAGCCAGCGGTATTGACGAGCAAATAGCACTTTTACCTGTGGACCAAAGCCCCTTGAACAAGAAATTACTTAGACTGTGTAAGTGGACACAGCCCCTGATCTGCCAAAGACATGATCCTGATATGCGAGTACAGACATCGCCGTTCTCTCCCGATTCAAAGCCTCTATCAATGGCGACCCGAGCCCCAACAATCCTTTCATACGTCATTACTCCCCCTTCTGCCTTCAAGATCCTCTAGTGATGCGGATCATTCTCTATACCTCAGCCTGCTTCCTCCACGAGACTGGGGATGTACGGACAGATGTCCTGCGGACTTACAAAGGCAAAGCCATCGCTATGCTCAACGAAAACCTGACCACGGACAGCAGCAAGAGCATGGGGTCAAACACCGCCGCGTCAACCGCAAAAGACGCAAACAGTTCAACCACACCGGCAATTCAAAAGCCCGGCGATGCGGCCATCGCCGGCGTCATTCAGCTCACCGTGGCTGAGTGGTACTGGGGCGAATCGGACCAGGACCTAAGGTACCACCTCATGGGCTTGCGAGATATGATCAGAGTGCGCGGCGGCTTCAATCAGCTCGGCATGGACGGCCTCTTGGCGAAAAACGCTATCGTGTGCGTAGACCTTTTCTGTTGTCCTGATTTCTGCATGTTCTCTGGATTGACCTTGTTGCGACTTTGATTATACCTTTGACGGTTGGTATTTGTCTCTGTCGTGTACTCATAATTGCTACTCATTTATTCGCGTGTCTGTACGTTTTATATATTTTACTTCCCGCATTGCTACTGCGTCCTTTATTTTGCTTTTCCGATATTTTTCTCGTACGCAGTATCTTCCGCCCTATTTACCATGTTTCCATTTGTCCGTCCGACCCTCTCTGGTCTTATTTTCGCTCTAGGCCTTGACTCTTGACTCGTTTGACTCGCGAACGGATCCTCTTTCAACAAACGATATGCCCGTCTGGCTCGTCTTTACCTTCCCGATGAACTGACTCATATGCACAGTCACGATGTCTCCATATCCCTCGCCCACGAGAACAGCCCACTGCTACTGACTCTGTCGCCTTCGGACGACGACCGTAAAGGCGGAGGAAGCGGATGCAAAGGGTCGACGGAGTCAGCGACAGCAGGAGGAGCGGCAAATTCTACACGTCGTGTCTTGGCGACGCCGTACGCATTCGTCGACCCTATAAAGGACGTCCCCCTCCGCATGGCGAATCTATCGCCCATGGTGATACATCTACCGTGCAGCGGATCACTCCCGTCTTTCTCCGACTGCGCCACGAGTCTGCGCATCCACCCGGCGACGGCCTCGATACTCGACAATGTGAAGTACCTTCTTAGCGTCGTCGACGCGATTTATGATGAATCGACGACATCAGCAACGACAAGCCCAGCCTCACTGAAGGCCCGAGCGATGGGGAAGTACATGTATGAACATATCAGCAGTCTTCACTCAACCATACCTGGACATCGCCAAAGTCTGTCCTCAGATCCTCCGACTCGAACGAATTCGCCACCCGCAAGCAATTATTCCGCCGCCTTCGATGGAGAATCCATACGGAGCGGGAGTATGTCTAGCACAGGTACGGCCGCCGGACCCGGCTCCGTTGGCCCGGGCCGATCACCTTCGGGCCCGAATTCCGACTCCACGACATCCGAATGTCCGTCAACCAAGTCACAGACCCGAGACGCTAGCGATTCTCCGACGAGTCCTCGATCCGCATACCACCACCAGCAGAGTCCGGACTTCATGTACCAGGTTATCCGAATGACAGCGTTACTCTACACGCGGGCCGTCATGACCCGGACGCCGCTAAGCGGGACATGCACGGAATCAGAATTTCTGCAGATCTGGACGACGACATGGCGTGTACCCCTGTCGACATGGAACGACACGGTGGGCATATTTCACTGGATTATGCTGGCTATCGCGCCAGCATGCCACCGGACGCCGCATGCGCGCTTTGTGAAAAACATGTTAACGATCAGCACCCTCACGCTCGGAGTGGAAAACTGGGCAATGGCTATGGGTGCCGCGTCGACTGGCATGCGGCTGCAGCATTGGCTCGAGGGCCAAGACATGGGAGAGCAGGAGGAGAGGGAGGAGTAGAGGAGGAGAGGGATGGAGCGGCATCCAGCAAGAGGAGGACGGCGCTCCGGGCGCGAAGAGCGGTGAGTGGGTGTGTAGCCAAGAAACACTCGACGATTGCTGAAGAGACTCCTCCTTTGTAGTGGAGAGACTCCGTTCCCACAAAGTCATGGATATTGCTGGACACGTCGGTCCACGGCCGCATATTGCAGGTCACAAAACCCGACAACGAAGGAAATATTTCCCTCCATCGTCGACGTGGGAAGCACGGGGCCACTGGCAAAAGCAGATTACTGCGTTCTGCGTCGAGAATGACGTCCCATGAGCGTAACGTCTGCGACAACAACAAACCTGCAATTCTCGGGGATTTGCAAAACTTCAACTTGCCACGAGGTTGTGAAGAAGGCGACGCTGCCGGCGGCAACACCGTAGCGCAGCGGTCTCTTCTCAGGGGTCAGCTTGCTGCTGGGAGCTACTGCATAAAGGTAGCACTGGGAGAGGAAAAAAAGAATAGACAGGGGGCAAGAAGGCCTACGGACAGGGCAACTGCCTCAGGGGGGGGCTTGATATATGGCAGGGTACAAGGGAGGTGGTTTTTTTGGCATCACGACAATTGTGCAAGAAACAGTAACTTCGTACCTGGGCCATAACGTCGTCATTTCCAAATGCCCATCAACAATCCCTACGATCCGACTTCCGAAATTACTCCTGGGAAAAGCGCTTGCACCTTCCGCTGGCAAAGTTCGACCAAAGACCAGGATTAAGACGAGCGAGCATCGAGAGGGTGGGAACGAGGGAGGGTACTGGGGGAGAGGCTGGCCTGCTGCAATGCTGCGGCCTCGAACTCTAAAGAGTGGGTGACGATGCAAAGTCCCCCCCTCCACTTGCTGCTCCTCTCCCCCATAGCAGGATGTGTCTATTGTTCCAGTTTGCGGAACCGTCCCAGCAGCGGGCGCCCAGCAGACTATTTCTCTCCTGACACTCTTGTGGTTGATACAACGCTGCCCACGTTTTTGACGGCAACATGTAACTCGCGACGGCCGAGATGGGCAGCGTTCGAGGCCCCCATGAAACGGGCGACCATGCTGCAAGAGAGAAGTCGCAGAGAAGTGCGATGCCGGGCGGTTGTCCGTTCACTTTGCCGGAAGCCACGTGGACGTGCCAGAAGCTGCACTGAAGAACCCTAAACCGTTTGTACGCCCTTTTTCCCGTTCGACCGCTTCCCCGGGAAACGATACGCTCGTACGGATACGCTATCTGTCGAAGCGAGGTTGCCTACGTGCGTTTGAAGTGGTATCGGTACTGCAAAGGGCCGGTTCTGGCTGACCGACAAACGGTAGAACGGAAGAATGAATGGCAAACTCCAGCTCAACCACGGATATCACAAACCCCGTATGCGGAAGTGAGACACGCATCCTCCGGTACACGGTACAGAGCGACTGGCGGATTCGGGACGGTGGTTGGCGAGTGGAGAGGAAGCACTCCCGAGCCCGTCCATACGTAGCATCCGCACTTTGTGCCGGGGCAGCAGCTGGGCTGGGCTGGGTCCTTTTGACGGTTGGACTTGGAAGTGTAACCGTTCTAGCGGAATTTCCGCACCCGCAGTTCTGCTGTTTCCTCTTCCGTCGTCCGGAGGTGACGTCAAAACTCTGAAGCCAAAAAAGAGTTCAGGAGATATCCGCAGGAGACAGCCTAGAGGCATTGGCGGCGTCGATCCCGAACGTCCGCTTAAATGATTCTCTGCCAGGAAGCCTGAGTTCGATTTGACGCATGCGAGAGCTTCAGTAACGGAAAAATAGCAAGAGGAGGTGAGGAGGAGGGTGTATGATGGGATATACTATGCAGATCGTAGGAACAGTGAACGGTGAATATCAAGGATGCAAGGGCAAAAAGAGCGAAAGAGAGCGAGAAAAACATGTGATGTGGAACTCTGGAAGCAATCGTGCCGTGTAGCTGTACTGCGTGAGGTGGTGTATGCAATGCGATGTCCCACGAGCAAGGAAGAGCAAAGTGAAGGAAGAGATTCCCCACGGATATGGTGTGGAGGGGTGACTGTACGACGTCTGCTCATCAAGGTGGTGCGGAAGAGACTGAGAAAGAAGAGTTGTCGCAATGTAGTGTATCCGTACACTGAAGAACACAGGTACAGAAATTGCATCCGGTACCTTGCAATGTCCAACGTTGGTCGAAGGAGAACAGGCCGTGTTCACTTGTTCGAAGCCCAGTCCCGGACGTAGGCAGTGGAAGGGGGGCGGGCGAAAGGGTTCCCAGACGAAAGGTTTAGAGTTTAGAGCCACGTTCCACGGCGTGTTTCGAACGAATTCCTTTCCCAATCAAAGAATGGATCAAGGTACTCGTAGAAGGCTGCCACGTCCTGTGTCAGATCAGACTCCGTTTTTCTTTGGCGTGCTGAACTTTTGATCTGTACCTTGCGGCCACTGCGGTGGCAGGGAATCTTCCTTGTGTGATTGCCGTCTAAGATGCGATGAGCAAATGGCACCCTCTCAATGTCGCTCAGTGGGCGGGCGGGCTGACTTGACGGGCTTCGCGGGCGCTGACCGGGCAGGGGACGGGGTTCGTCTATTTAGACTTTAACTTTGGCCCTGCAGAATGCGTTGGTTCTCACCCGTAACCATGAGATCTATATGACGCCGTTATGCGTTCTGTGAAAAGAGGACTCAACCTTGCACCAAGCAAGGCTTTCGAAGGTATCCCGTACGAAGTATCCGTACTGTCCATCGCTGAACCTGAAGTCGTTGCCTCATTCGCCGTTTGCTCGACTCAATCAATGCAGGAGTGACAATATGAAATCAGGTTGGCTCAAATCTAAAGTTGAAGTCAACTCAAGTCGCCTCGTGTCGCATGAGATTAAGCCGTTGTTCCTGGCCAGTTCGATTCATGAAAAGCACATGGCTATCGAGTCCCGTTAGTCGTGCGCGTGCCGTCCATTGGCCGCAACCGTCGTTACAGCTAGGCTGGATAGCTTCTATTCCAGCAGCTAAGACTATTAAGGCTGTTTTCGAGAAGTTTCCGTGTGTAAAGCTTGATCGTCGTTGATGCTCTGTGCGAGAATGTCAATGTTAGTCCAAGATGGTGGCGCCCATCAATCCTTGACCATGGACCCTCGTGCTCTCGTGCCTCTACCCGAGTTTGTCGAATTCGCCTGGCGGTTGACCATTGCGCTTTGATACTCTGAAGATGGTCTCGATTTTTCCCTCTTCTGGACCAAGGTTCTTCTAGAGTGTCTTCTGGAGCTGCTCCATTTGTTCCATGTCCACTCTCGTATTGCACCAATGCAAGTTGAAGACTTATTTTCCCCCTTTCTCCTCTCATGCCCACAGTCTCGTCGGTCATGAGGTCGGCCGCCGGTCTTTCGCTGCGGCGAAAGATCTTGAGATGGGCGTAAAGTGAGATGGCTCTAGTGAGTACTTGCGCGCTCTGACCTCGACAAGTCCTCCAGCACAGCAAAGTACCTACCTAGAGAACCAGTCGGTGCTGGCGTGAAGCGATGATATCCCGTACGGAATACTCGTAGATTGGAAGCAATGCGACTGGCCGATAAGACAACGCCCCCTCTTCCCGTCAGCCCTTTTTTTATCTTTTTTTTTCTTTTGCATCCCCACCTCCATTCGGCCGGCAAAGCTGGACCCGATACCGGTGTCGGCCGTTTCCCGCTGCTTGTTCACCGAAGCCTTTGCCAACCTTGCCCGCCGCTGTCAGGGCCGGTGCCGGGACTAGACTGCCAGACTGACTGCCAGTGCCTTAAGCCATTGTTCCTTAGGTAAGCCGTTGCTGTCTTCGGTCCACGGATAAGATGCGAGATAAGAGAATCTGCATTGGTTGAGCTTCGGCTCCTCTTCTTGGCTTAGCGCGCTGAAGAATTCGGTGTATGCACGATTCGCATTTCCGGCAGATTGGGCCACCGAATCTCTTGGTATCTCATCAAGGTGGCCGCCGCATTCCCAGACAATAAGTAGGGCAGAGTCGCAGCAACTGCGCACAATGTAAGCCGCTTGCTCTTTCGAGAAATCCGACCTCATCCATTGCGTCAGTTCGGATGGGCCAGTTGCCGTGCGATAATTGATGCAGCCACTCAGAGTCAACGGTCCGCTGTCTAACGTCCTTCTCGCCCACGTAGACCCTCGCAAGCGTGGAAATAAATTCATGTCGGCCGAAATGCAGACTAATCGCTGTCCAATCTTGGCCCATCGATTGAGGGGTTCTCCCCGCGCGATGAGAACCAGGCATGCCTCACGAGAGGCGAGCAAAGTCAATTGTCCGTCGTTGGAGTTGCAAACTTGGCCCAATTGCGTGGCAAATAGCTCTTGTCAGCTATCCTGTGTCTGAACTTTCGAGACCGGCATGGGATGGGGAGGGGCCGCAAGATGGAGTTTTGAAAAATGCCGTATACAATGCTGAGCCGTTTCCCGCTGTCCTTTTCGTTTTATTTTTTTTGAAATCTGATCGTCTGAACCTTCGCTCCCTCCCTTAAGTTTTTGGAGATTCGCCAACATACACGTTGGTGCTTGGGTGCACAGCTAGCCTCGGATTGTCTCATCTGCTTCGTCCCTTGACTCGCGTTTGCAGTCTCTCCTATCGACATCCAGAAAACGGTTTCGACAGTCGGGTGGATTTTCTACAACCACCGCTTCCGGAGTGACATCGAGCTTGACAGAAAGCGGTCGCAATCCGAGTAAGAACCACAATGTCGGACACGTCCTCGGCCGACACATTGGGCCCGCCCTCAATGTCGTCCCGGTCCGAGACTACGGCATTACTACCGAAGCCCCCGGCGGTCAAGTCGGAAGAACCCCACGCAGTCCGGCTATGGCTGGCCGAAATACTCTTGCTGGCCAAAGCCGCTGTCCCAGTTATCCTGGCGTACACGCTGCAGAACAGCTTGCAAACCATCAGCGTTCTTATTGTTGGCAGACTGAGCCCGGAAGCACTCGCCACCGCTGCCTTCAGCTACATGTTCGCCATGGCGACAGCCTGGCTCATTGCCCTCGGTGGTACGACAGCGCTCGACACTCTTGCGTCGAGTAGCTTCACGGGGTCTTCGAACAAGCACGACCTGGGCATCCTTTTGCAGAGGGGCATCCTAGTCTTGTCGGCATTTTATGCTGTGGTGGCAGTGCTCTGGTGGTTTTCCGAACCAGTGTTCCGGGCGCTGGGCCAAGAAGAGTTCATCTGCGTGCAGAGCTCGGCGTTTTTGCGATGCCTGATCCCGGGCGGATTGGGGTACGTGTGGTTCGAGGCCATGAAGAAGTATTTGCAGGCCCAAGGTAAGTCAAGGCCCCTCAGTGCCACCTCGAGAAAGTCAAGGACGGAGAGAAATAGATGACGGCACTGACGTAAATGTGACAGCAATTTACCGCCCAGGCACATATGTGCTCTTGATTACATCTCCGATGAACGCCGGGCTCAACTATTTGTTCATCCACACTTTCGGCCTCGGCTTGTATGGTGCTCCCTTGGCCACAGGCATTTCGTATTGGGTATCGTTTCTCCTTCTAGTTGCCTATGCAGTCTTCGTCCGCGGCAAGGAATGCTGGGGTGGTCTGGAGCTTCGAAAAGCCATCAGAAATATTGGGCCCTTCTCCAAGCTTGCACTTCTTGGAGTCATTCATGTTGGCACTGAGTGGTGGGCTTTCGAGATTGTGGCCCTGGCTGCCGGGAGACTTGGCACTATTCCGTTGGCGGCCCAGTCTGTCATCATGACGGCGGACCAAATTATCAACACCATTCCCTTCGGTCTTGGGGTAGCAGCATCGGCAAGACTAGGAAATCTGCTGGGAGCGCAGCGGCCTCGGGATGCGGCGATAGCAGCACACTCGGCAGCAATCTTGTCCGTGATACTCGGGAGTGTGGTTCTTACTGTGCTCATGGCGACGAAAGATGTGTTCGGCAAGATCTTTAACGACGATGAGCGGGTGGTGCAGCTGGTTGGCGAAGTGATGCCGTACGTCGCACTCTTCCAGATAGCAGACGGTCTAAACGGATCGTGTGGTGGTGCCCTTCGAGGCATGGGCCGTCAGTGGGTCGGGGCTGTGGTGAACCTCGTCAGCTACTACGGTGGAGCTCTCCCCGCCGGCATCTACCTGGCCTTTCATGGCTGGGGTCTCGCCGGCTTGTGGATCGGACAATGTGTTGCATTGTATCTGGTCGGGGCGTTGGAATGGGTCATTGTTGGATTTAGTAAGTGGGAGATGGAGTGCCAACGAGCCATCGACCGACTGGACGACAGTAGCAGCGACGACGAGGTTGAATCAGAAAGCACCGCCTCCGGTACGGTATGAAAAGAACGGTACTTAAACGGAGCCGAAATCGGGATGCGGAACCGGAATGCGGCAGGAAGGAAGCAAATCAGGAGATAAGTTATATGAGCAAATATGGGTAGCCAAGTTGTATGAGATGATTTATGTACTTATGATCACGAGCAGTCCTTTGAGTATTACCTTACCTAGCCAGTAGACTATTCCCTTGCAAAAACACACCTGTCGCACATGAAACTTGGAATCTCACAAGCTGCAGCCTCACCTGTATTGGGTGCCTGCCTTCCATTGGATTTATCCGACCTCATCAAAAGATCATTCCCGTCTGTACCTTCCGGTGCAGGGCATTTGGCAGGAACTCAGGTCCCCAACTAGTCAACTGCTATACTTTCCCAAAAGAGTAAGGCTCTCACTCTCGAGCGGGGTGCTGTTATTACTATGCTAACAGAACCGGCCGTGTCTTCCTCTAGTCGTAGATAGTGTCTCATCATCTCCATCAATTTGCTGAGAGACGGTTGTGCCACAGGGCTCTCCGACCCCGCCAACAAAACCCCACTATCATCACGAAGCTCCCCAGGTATTGGAGGAGAAAGCTGATGATGGCATTGCTTGCGTGCCTGGCTACTGCACAACACGCCTTCATGGACAAATAAGGAATTGTCTGGAAGACAATCCAACTGAATTGAAACAAATAAATCATCCCTCACCTCAGATCGAGAAATTATCCTGTACTTTTCTATCTATATACACTTTGCCTTACAGTTGCTTGACTCAGGCCTTCCGCACGGCTCACATCTAATCTTGAACGATATATCTGAGATACCATGGCCCCCATCGGAGTAGCCATTGTTGGAGGAGGCATCTTTGCCAAGGAAGAGCATTTGGTAAGGCAACTACTTAGCTGATATTGCCCGTCCGCGGAACCCGCGTGTCTCGTGGTCACTGACTATCCAAACAGCCTGCTGTGGAAGCAAGCCATAACCTCACCCTGAAGGCCATCTTCTCTCGCTCTCTCAAGTCCGCCCAGGACACGGCCAAGCTCGTCACCAAGTCAGCCTCACCTGACTTGTACTCTGACGACGCGGGCGAGGGCAAGTCCTTCAAGGATCTCTTGGCCCGTGATGACATCCAGGCTCTCATCTTAGCCCTGCCCATCCTGAACCAGCCCGATTACATTAAGCAAGCCCTTGCTGCAGGAAAGCACGTCTTAGCCGAGAAGCCTATCGCCGCAGACATTGCTCGTGCGCAGGAGCTGATTGAGTACTATAAGAAGGTGTCCGCCGAAAAGGGCGTAACCTTCGCCGTGGCCGAGAACTACCGCTTCCAGCCCCGGTACACTACGGCAAGAGACGAGGTGCGGAAGCTGGGCAAAGTTATTGGCTTCAACGTGAGAGTCTTCTTCTTCGTGAAACTGGGCGGCAAGTACATTGAGACTGCGTGGCGCAAGAAGCCCGACTACCAGGGTGGGTTCCTCCTCGACGGCGGCGTCCACTTCGCCGCCGCCCTTCGCCTTCTGCTCGGCAAGGATGCGGCGCCGGCCTCAGTTGCCGCCTTCTCGGACTTGACCCGGGAGCACCTGCCGCCCATTGACACCATTAATGCCGTCGTCAAAACCAAGCAGGGCGCCACTGGTTCCTTCGCCGTCAGTGTTGGCTCAACCCTGAGTGCCTTCGACTTCCACGTGGCGGGCGAGAACGGCAGTGTGACCTTGTCGAGTCACGATCTCACCGTCAAGCCCTTTGACGGCGAGGCAACAACAACTCATTTTGAACAGACAAGTGGTGTAAAAGAGGAGGTCAAGGCCTGGGCTGAAGGTTTGGCCGCCGGGACACCCAACCCCCTGCAATCAGCTGAGGAGGCGCTGGCGGACTTGGAGTTCCTCGAGAAGATCTTCACGAGTGGTGAACAGGATGGCGCAATCCAAAAGCTGAGCTTGCAGCTGTAAACTGGTAGAGGAATTTGTTAGGAGATAAGCTCCATGGTACAAGTGGGTGGGTGATAGAGTTCAATTTAGAGCTTGTTTTCCCTGCCATCCACCACCAGAAGTCGCTGTAGACCCCTCCGCATTTCGTCCTCCATCCCGGATGCGGTTGGACGACCGGTAGATCTCTCGACAAAGACGTGGGTAAACTCCCCGACTGCTCTCACCTCGTCCACTCCCTTTTCAAACAAGGCAATTTCGTAGGTGACGCTTGACTTCCCCAACTTGTTCACTCGCAGCGCTAATTGAGCGACTGCGGGGTACGCAATCGAAGCAAAGTAGTCGCTGTGTGAGTGTACCACAAGGCCGTACTGATCAGAACGCAAGGGAGATAGGCCGCAGTGCTCGATCAGGTAGGCGTTGACTACGGAGTCGTATCTGCAGTTTCTTAGCCGGACGCCGCGCGGACATTAGCTTGATCGACAGAAGCATACAGGAAGTTGTAGACGCTATTGTTCATGTGCTGATACATATCATTATCGGCCCTAAGAAACCTTGTCAATCTCTGCCCAAGCAGCAAAAGCGCAGACGAATGAAAGCGAAGTGTGAGGGGATGATAATGATGGCAAGATGACGGCTGCTGATACGCTGCGAAGAGCGCCCACGCCTTTGCACCATAGGCGTGAGAGGTTGGCGAAAGAGAGGATAGGAGGGCGGGCGTCCGCTTGCAGCACGGACAAGCCCCCCTTCGAAGCTTTGCGAGGAATGGGCTCGGTCCCTCCGTTTCGAGGTATAGCAGGGGAGCATGAGAGGCACCGAGGAGTAGGTAGAAATGGAAGCCGCAGTGACAGCTTGTGATAACCATGGCGGGATGGAGGTAAACTCACCATCGTGTCCGGTAGTCTAGGATGTACCCGTAATCCCCCCTTCGGCGCTGCTTTAATTGCTTGTTGCTGGCCATGGCGGTGCTTTGTGAGATGATGGAGAGAGATCGGATATTTGGAGCACGCTGTAGGCGGTGATGCCGAAGGTACTGGCCCTTGCTGGGGTAGTATTGGCTCAGAAACACAAGAGAGGGACAAGAGATGAATGATGCTCAGTCGGACGTCACTGGGAAACGCGCATTGCCTTATCGGCACTTTTCTCGATTGAGTTGTGGTTCAGCTCGTGACTTTAAACCTTTCGATGAAGAAGCCTTCGTAGCTTCCCACTAAGAGTTGCGGAGAAATCGTTGAGACTTTTGATTGCCGCAGTTGAATTGCAGCACAGTGGATTTCCTAGCTGAGCCGAGGCAGAATGTCATGTTGCCGCCAACTTAACAGGAGCCAATCACCAATGTCGGCAGACCTATTTGGTTCAGAGCCGGAATACCTGCCCAGGGTGCTGATTACCTTAGCCGGAAAATGGTAGGCTCCAGCTGAGATTATGTAATCACGAGGGGCCTTTGCAGTGACCAATCACGCTTCTGCTGATCCACCTTTCCCCGATCCTGCCCACCAGAAAATCCAACTTCAGCAAAGTTCTGCCACGCCTGACCGCCAAGAATTTGTGAGTCTTTTGGAGATACCTTTCACCACACATGCAAAGTTTGTTAGTAGAAATTGATATCCAGGCTTGCCAGGCTCCTCGAGGCAAGTAGCAAGCGACTTTCTCAAGCACTACTTACTTACGACTAGTCGAAGTTTCGCACAGTTCCACAATACGCCACTTATTGCTTACACTATCGCACACCACGCCTCACAACCTGACTACCTGATCAATCCTGGCTACCCTCTTGCGTTCAGTTTGGTCCTTGGCAAGGCTGCCATTCCGACGGGAATCTCTTATGCCTGCCATGGCTTCTGATCAAACGGCAACAACGTCGGCTGCAGCCCCGCCATCGGCTGCTGCTCCCGCTGCTGAACCAGCCAAGCTACCGGATGCCCAACCGTCTGAAGCTTCCAATGAGCTGCCTGAAGTCTTGACGACGCCTACCGGCGACATGTGGCCTCGGCCTTACTTTTTCGAGGACGGACTCCGTAGAGTTGCTCCTTATCACTTTACCTACCACACCTGGGCCAAGCAACGCTGGCGCGGTCGGAAGCTAATCGATATTTTTGAGGATGAGTTCAGGGACCGCACCCTAGAGTACTACCGGTATGCCATGGAAACCGGAGCCATCGTTGTCAACGGAAAGGCAGTCGGCCCGGATCATCTGGTCAAGAATGGAGACCTTGTGAATCACACAATTCATCGCCATGAGCCCCCTGTCACAGGCGAGCCGATTCGTGTCATTCACGAAGATGATGAGATGATCGTTGTCAATAAGCCATCCGGCGTACCGGTTCACCCTGCTGGCAGATACAAGTACAACACACTTATCGAGATTATGAAGTCTGAGCGAGGAGAGCATTTCCTGCCCTACCCGTGCCATCGCCTGGACCGCCTCACCAGTGGAATTCTTTTCGTCGCCAAGACACCACAGGCAGCGGTGAAGCTCACTGCTCAAATTAGAGCTCATACGGTCCGCAAAGAATATTTGGCGCGCGTAGCTGGAAAGTTTCCTGATGGCGAGATTGTCTGCGATCAGCCTATCCTCCAAATATCCCCGCGACTAGGCCTCAATCGCGTGCGAGCCAACGGAAAGTCGGCCCGTACCGTCTTCAAACGTCTGGCCTACTACCCGCCGGACACTCTGAATGACTCGGAGGCAGCAGAGCCAAAGAGTGCGGAACGACTTGCGGACGAGGAACGCCGGCCTTGGATCAAGAAAGAGGGCTACTCAATTGTTCGCTGCCTGCCCTTGACTGGCAGAACACATCAGATCCGCGTGCATCTGCAATTTGTTGGGCATCCCATCGAGAACGACCCCTTGTATGCGAACCAAAGAGTTTGGGGAATTAACTTGGGATGCAACGACTCGGATGCAGTCGAGAACACGGATGAAGACATCATGTCACGCCTAGAAAGGATGGGCAAACAAGATATCGCTGACGCTGTGGCCTATCACGACGAACTGGTGGACCTATACCAGAAGAGAAGGGCTGAGAAGCTATCAGGAGAGCTTTGCGACGTTTGCGATACGCCGCTCTACACAGACCCCGGCGAGCACGAGCTTTCGCTCTGGCTTCACAGCCTCCGTTACGAAGATGCCGGAGGGGCTTGGAGCTACACCAGTCCGATGCCCGCGTGGGCCCTTCCTCCGGACGGCATTAACGGGCCAACGGAGGTCGGAGGACTGGAAGAGCTGGTGGGGGCAGTACCAGACGCAGACCCAGCGGCAGAAGCAGACCCTGAAAGTGCCGCCTGAGAATATGTACGGCGAGAACAAACATAACAGCATTTAACATGGTCCCGGACGGACCGATTAATTGACTCCACTGATCTAGTTCTCTGTTGGATTTGGGACGATTCGATACCCCGGGTTGAGGCATTTACGACCAGTTTTTTTTCTTTCGTAACAACAGATACAGCTACGAATAGAAAGCTCTGCTTGAGCATACCTGCACTCCTGCTGCATTGTACAGGGGCATCGCCAAACATGGCACAATATCAATTTTCTTTCGTCAGAGACATACAAGGTTCTAGATGCGCGATGATGTACATGATGTCCGTTGCTAGGAGTCGTATGGAAATTCTGTACGGAAATTCCGTACCTGACGGAATGACCGCTGACAGTCCCAGTCTGAAGGATTCGCACTTGTCCAGGGTCTCTGGAGTCTCACTGTCTCTCCCGCAGCCGACACCACACTCAGACCATAAGCCCGGAAATGCCAAGTCACTGGCCCTGGCACTTGTATTGTGGTACACTACGGAGCGAGATCCGCAGAGCACCGGTTGAGCCAGTGATTGGTTGATTCGGAAGAAAACAGCGGCCGTCATCAGGCTGCTAGCGCATGTATCGCCTGGATTTGGGTCAAGGAGGCGCTGGAGTACCGAACCTGGTCGAGGTACCTCAGCAGTTCCGGTACCTCGTTCTCAGAATCCGGAGAGATTTCCGCCGTTTCCCACCGCCAGACCGCTCTCCCCCTCCCCTTCCCCCTCCTCCTCACTCTCACTCCTCCCCCCCATTGCTCTCAGCTGGCCCGCCCTGCCCTAACACCCCGATACCCTAACCAGCTGGAGCTTCGAGGCTTTCGAGGATGAGGGGAGGGTGCCCGGCGCATGCCAGGCACAGCGCCGGGTCTTACAAGCAGGGTCTGCTGCAGGCCCTGTTTTTTTCTTCTGGGGATTCCGGCCTCATTGGTCTAACAGGTATCCTCCCGAAGGAATTCACAGAGGAAACGAAACATACAACGGCCGGCTTTCTGAGTCAGAATTGACATAACAGAGATCCGAACTGGATAATGCGCCGACGAGACGGCATTCATCAGGGGTTCATCACCCCCGGGCCGGCATTGCTAAGCCCACCCCGAAATAACTCATAAAATCGCTGATTCCGGATGCCCTCTTTGCTTTGTTGACGTTCTCGACGCCTTTCGCCGTGTCCGAAAACCCCTCGTCAACCAACAACGAACGCCTATGACATAACTCGCAAGCGACCGCATCTCTTGAACAAAAATGCGTGCAGCTTCGGGAGGCCGGCACGAGACGCCTTGTACGACCAAACTGCTGGAATTCACGACGCCGGACGATCAGGCTGGGGAAGAATGAGAAGCAAATGCGGCAGGGCCCCCTCAGGGAGAAGAAGGAACAACGAGGGAGGGCCGCCAGAGCCAGACGGGTCATTTGCCCCGCGATTGGGGGAACACAAGAACTAATTGACAGCTGGGAACATCTACAAAGTACTAATCACTGAACCCAGTAGGCAGGTAGAGTGAGACTTTTTGGGCGCGGGGAGATGAGAACCAACAGATCAACCTCAGACACATCAGCAGACTTCCCATTCTCGAAAAGGGGAGGGAGTCCCCCCGAAACGCCACAATCCCGCCAGCTTGGAAACCCTGTGAATCGCAATCCAGCTCGGCGACAGCCCATGCTTCGTTTTTCCTTCTCGCCTCTTCGACGATGCGCCAGACTCATCGCGATGGTGTTGTCCTCGGACATGACCCTGGGACGACGAGAGGCTAGAAGAAAAATGCGAACGCCCGATGCAATGCAGAACCCAGACAGAAGAGTTCCATGGACCTTCGAGAAGTCAGCCACGCATGTCAGAGAGAATGCCGGCGCATTGCCCTTCAGTACCTGTGCGCATCTCAAGTTCTCACACCGCAACCCGAGAGTTCTTCCTACACACCGAGGCAGGAGGAGGCACACCACAGAATAAGAAAAGACCAGGGGAAAAAAAAGCAAAGAAGAAACAATGGACGAGAAGCAACATAGACACACCTACGCGCACACACACACACACACATACGCAGAGTTGCAGACACGTGCGAAATCCGGCCCAGGACGCGTTGACAGCGGCGATCTCGGGTTCGCTGGGCAGGCAGCCAAGGACAGGCATTCGGTCGATTGTACATACCGTACCTATCTGGCGGAGGTCAACACGCCGCACCGCGAGAGCGAATGTTTCTGCGAATAAGACGCTGACCGCGCTGAATCAAAGTTGGCTCGGTCAGAAGGGCGTGCCGCGAAGCTGAAAAAGTGAGACAGGATGCCGACATAAGACTCGGCAACCAGGGAGAAGACAACACCCCCAAATCTTTGGCCTTGTATGGTCGGTTGGTCGGCCGGCCGTGCTGCTGTTGCTGGGCTCACATTTACTAACGTTCAATGGCAAGAGACTGCGACTTGCAGACAAATTGTGACCAGGGGTGCCGTATGCGCCAACCTTCATGAGTCTGCATTCCGAAAGGCGGAATAGAGCAATCGGGGAAAAAGATTGACAACGGCAGTTCAGTAGCGGCATCCTGTGGGATTGGGCGACCGGAACCAGGTCCGATGATTGGAACGACCATGATGGACGCCGCCATTCAGTCGCAACATGGAGGTGTACCGCATGTGTGCGTGTGTGTGTGTGCGTGCGTGTGCGCGCGCCGTCGCCGCTCTCTTTCTCATGCCCAATTCTATTTTCCCAAGCCAGCCAATTCGAAAGCGGTGAAAAGACAAGAATATCTCAATTTCGCGTGGCCTACCCACGACGGAATCCGAGGAAGCCGTTCGATAGTGGGCATGCGTCCAACGGAACCGATCGGGGCTCAAATGGAGGCCCTGGGGGACCTTTGGGCGGACGAGGCTGGAGAGCCGTCGTGAAATCTAGGCCAGGTACAGTTTGGATCCGATCTTCGGACGTGCTAGCTGCAAAGACCGTCTTGGCCGTTGGATGAATTGTCATCGCGGCGTGGCTCACCGAAAGCTAGAAATGTCGCCAGACAAGACGGACGACGAATGTGAAGCGGGTGAGCCGATAAGTTCCTGGCAATGGCTCCGGCACTGATGGCACAGGGCGGTTGGTATTCAATGTTTCTGGTCGGCGAGCTAGAATGTCCCTGTCTCTCTTGTTCGTTAGGCCCGAACACGCCATTCGAAACCGCCGCCGCCGCCGTCAGGTCGCAATTCTCGTCTTAGGTATGGATTCTTATGGCTATGCAATGGAGGTGTTAGAAGGCCTCAGAAGATGGACCCAAGGCTCTCTCCTTTTTTGTTTTTTCCCTCTCCAAAGGGGCAACGCAATGCACTAGCGATCGATACGCCAGTGGCTCCAACCTCTCTACTGTATAGCCTGTAGGTGGTGTGTACTGCGTACGTCTGGACGGAGGATGTTGAGCCAGTGGAGGTGGACTAGGTGAGATTAGGTAGGGTTTCCGCACCGGAATACTCCATTTGGCAAACGGTTTCTGCTACAGTTACTAGGTAGGAGACCCCTCGAGGTTCTATGACACCACTTTGCATCGCGCCCTTTGAGTGAGAAGGGCCGACGGCGGGCATTTGTGTTTTTTTTTTTTTTT
>JFBX01000856.1:40888-61925 GCA_001563135.1 Colletotrichum simmondsii
CCGTATCCCAGCATGCGAATGTGGTGGCCCATCCATCACATTACATAAGGTAAAGAGGTATCTCGCAGTTCTCACTTCTGTTGTTCTCCTAGATTCACCTCACACAAGGTCGTCCCCCACGCCTCCCCTGGTTTCACGTCACGCCCCCCTCTGACCATCATCCACCCCTTCTAGCCTCCACACCCCCTCCTTCTTCATACCCCCTGCCCCGTCGAGGCCGATGAGTAACTGGCAGTCGAAAAGTACATGTCTACATCGCTGCAGTCGAGTGAATCTGTGTAACTCCCACCCCCCCGGTCCCGTCCTGCTCGCTGCCTTGCCTCGTCCGCTTCTTTCGTCCTCTTCTTCGCCTTCTCCCATGTTCCCTGCCACTGTCTTGTCCCTCTCCTCTGATCAGACCCCTGCCACTCCCCTCCATCCCCCAGCCCATCCTTGGGAGATCTGTAAGTTGTTCTCAAGTGAGTTAGTAATTTGCGCCATGTCTGTGCCCAACATCGACTGTCATGTGCCAAGTTACGTCTCTTCACCGATACTCTCGACCCTTCCTCTGTCTTCGAAGCACTTGGGGCCTGTTGTACCTACGGCTCCTTGGATACTTTCTACG
Organism: Colletotrichum simmondsii; assembly: GCA_001563135.1. Classification (NCBI taxonomy): domain Eukaryota; kingdom Fungi; phylum Ascomycota; class Sordariomycetes; order Glomerellales; family Glomerellaceae; genus Colletotrichum; species Colletotrichum simmondsii. Next base: position 41,493 of record JFBX01000856.1, read on the forward strand.
CGGCGTGATCTCTCTGCTCTGCCATCCTTCCCATTCTTACCCTACACCTACGAAAACACACCCCTACCTACCACCTCACTCACGGTACGGTCCCACGTCCTTGCCCTCGAGACTGGGCTGCTTTAGCCCGGATGCTTGCATCCCCATCGAACCCCTGCTCCAGACTTCCCTACCTTATATACTGCTAGTTTTAGTGCCCTTCCTGGACCTACTACGTAGAAGGTAGCGGTACGGTACAGTACGTACCTTTTCCTCCTCTTGCTTGTCTTGTCTCTCTTCATCCTCAACCTTTACCAAAAGTCACTGGCCCTGTCTCCTGCTCTACCCCCTAGATCCATGCTCGTTCCGGTACGTACCTTCGTACTGATGTACTCGTCTCTCCTAGCTGCCCTGAAACTACTTTGCCGCCGGCATTCGAAGGGCCTGTTCTTGTGTCTGCTCCTGTCGTCAATAGATCTTATAACTCCAAGATGCGCTCCTCTCGATCCTCTTGATTTGATCCCTGCCTTGACAACTCGAACAACAAACAACTTCAACTCGTCGCCAGACCCGTCTCTCTCTTCCTACATTCAGTCTTCTGCCTCAGAGCATGGCCCATACTGCCGTTGCCAATACTCGATCCAGACCTGTCACCATTACCGTTGTTGCTCACCACGACGAGAAGTACGCTGCCGACAACATGACACGATCAGCTTCCGCAGAGCCTACGAAGCCCACCAAGCGCAAGGGTACGCATCACCAGCACCCCTCATGAGATATCGACGACGACGGCGGCGGTTATGCGGTTCTACCCTTCTGCCGTCTTCGCCTCGATCATCCCCCACCTCCCTCCTTAGCTCCTACTCTACCACCATCGTCCCCTTCCACGTTCCCATGTACGAACAATATATTGACTTGGACGCCTTCCTCAACAGGCACCAGAAGCGTCTCAACCTTGACGCCCTCCCAGCTTGCGCGTAAGCGTGCCAATGACAGAGAAGCACAGCGCGCCATCAGAGCTAGAACGAAAGAGCACATTGAGCGTCTTGAGCGCGAGCTTGAGGAGCTCAAGAGCGAGCGCGGCCGCGATCAGAGCCAGACCGTCCAGGAGCTTTTGCGCAAGAACAAGGCACTTGAAGAGGAATTGTTCAAGCTCAGAGAGAGCATGGGCGTTCCCAACGGGCAGTCCTACCCAAACTCAGGTACGGCTGCTTCCATTGCCTCGTCTTCTGCGTGGCTGCCTCTGGTTCGTGCTGACTCGGCTCCAGTGTACGACGACAATCTGAGCTCTATTAGCGGCGCAGTCCCCAGTCCTCGATCCTCGCCATTCCCTTCAAACGGTGACTACAACGTCATGCAAGAACTCGGTCCCTCCTACGTGCCCATGCCGGATGCGTCAGAGTCATGGGGTCCAGGCATTCCCGTTTCCGTTCCTTCGACCGTTTCAAGCCCGTCATCGTCCGCCAACACCGATGAGTACGGCGCAGGCTACATCCCCACGAGCGTCCCCGCGCCGATGATGGATGCCCGAAGCATTCCGGCAAAGATGAGTGAATATGACGATGTCGACTCTGGTAGGTTGTCTTCCCTGTGTCCGGTGGTTGGGTTGCAACGCAATTCTGAGACGCTAACCACTCAGCTTCTAGACGCTGGATACCCTCACAGCCACCACTCAATGCCTCATCAGTCGCAGGTTCCCATCTCTCATCATCATCAACCGTATCTTCATCACCAGCAGTCGTGGAATTCGTATCCAACTCCGGTGTACTACCAACAACCGTCAGCTCATTGATTCGCCAGCCTGGCACCACCCTCTGGGAGATTCCGACCCTCATCGTCCCGCCAACTTGTCGAATCGACCAGTTGATTGTCGGCTTCATACAGGACTGCCGCCGACTGTCGCAACTAAAGTCTCTCGATAACCTCCTCCGACCTGCTAGGGTCAATGTGAAGAATTTCCTCGAGTATCATCCGGCTTCGCCTACAACAGAACCTCCACGATGCCAGCTAGCCGACCTTGATCGAGCTGCTTCCACAACAGTCACGGGTCCCGGCGTCAAGCACCCCATGGCTGAGCTCATCACTGCTCTCGTCAACAAAGCAGGTGTCACCAACGTCATTGAACGCTTAGCAGTCTTCGCCGTCATCCAACGAGCCATCGCCTGGCTGGTGCACCCAACGCGTGAGGCATACCAGGCCATTGTGCCTGAACTCACGCCGAAGCCGTGCCAGACCAGAATCCCGCATCCTCAGTGGGTTGATCTCATTCTTTGGGCGCCTCTGCGCACTGCCATTATCGAACGCCAGGAGTTGTACGCGAACGAAGAATTTCAAGGCGTATACTCGTCTAGCTTGAGACTGATCAATTGGCCATGCCGGCCAATTGACGCCTTGGTGGTCGACCCGCAGTCTGGAGAGATGTGGCTCAGCGACACGTTTACTGCCCACGCAATGCGCCTCGAAAACTGGCGCCTCAACGAGAACTTTGTTCGCCGTTACCCCGAACTTCGTGGCTGTGTTGCGGTCGAAGGTTCCTGAGACGGATACGATACTTGGCGCCAAATTCTTCACCTATTTACTTGTCCATGCTTCACAACTTGGGGCTATTAGTCTCCAGTTTTCTTTCACGTCCTCCTTCCTCCTTTGTTATGAGAATGGAGTTTCATTCTAGCTGGAATGGGATGGGACCTCTCAAGGGGGAAACACATCAAAACACACACACACGCACACACTTTGCCTGATTGGGTCTGTTGTAGTAGATAAAAACAAAAACGGGTTGGCTTCGTTATGGCATTCGAATGCGGGCCAGGAGAGCATGGTGGCTGGGACTGCTTCTATTCTTTTCACTCACGACCTTTTTTCCTTCTTCTTTTTTTACCCGCGATACCGGTGCATCAGAAACAGGGTGGAGGACTTCTGCGACCAACCCCAAATTACCACTGCTTTTTTGTTGTTGTTCAAACTGCCGAGAGACTTGGAGAAAGGAAGGCGCTTTATAGGATTTTTGGAGGTTTTCTTATTGCTTCGCCTTTTGTTTATCATCATTTTGGGTACCAAACCATTGGGCGGTTTTAGACTTTCTTGGGGAAACGGGGGATGATACACACACATTCTGGGATGGGATTAAAAGAATGTGATTATGGACTTTTTGATGTTTAACCATAGTTATGCGGGATGGAGAGGATAAACCCCATCCAGATCCTGCCAGAAACAAACCACAAATTTGATGAACCGATTTTACACAAACACAAGTCCTTCATACACACGCTTTGGAGAGAGAAGGTGTCCTATTGACTCGTGATCTTTTACTCCAAGGACTTGGTTGCAACATCATGTGCCCACGATGATTTCATGAGTTCAGTCGAGCGCGCGCGGGAGACGTGTGGGCAGGGGGGGAAGGGGCATGAGATTCGACAGAGATGGGGTCGCTAGTAGATTTTGGGTAGTTTTGGGATGGAACTCTGTCGTCTAGAAAGGCAGATGATGACAACATAGGGACCGCCGATCATCAACTCCCTCGAGTCGCGTTTTGCCCGTCACGCAACACTACGGGAGTATAGACTATAGCACACCCCCGGCTATCACAATGCCGCAACGAGATGCCGCAATGAGAAAATGGACAGAGACTCCGACAAGAGACAGAGAAGGAAAGAGAGAGACTTCGAACCGAGAGAGAGGGTCAACTTCGGTTGCGTGTTTGAGAGTCTGGACTAATCCGAGGAACCGAACCAAAATACCTAATAGTAATACCAAGTATACCAAGACCAAATCTTGGAAAGAACGGCAACAGTCGAAAACTCTATGTTGGCTACCCCTGCTCCTCGCCTGCGGGAGCGTTTTCTGCATGGCTGGGCTGTGGACGAAAAGAGAGAGAGAGAGATGGGAGATGGGATAGATACCTCAGACAAACCACCCACCCACCCATCCAGTGACCACCCCCATTACCCCATTACGCATCATGGCATGGTCATACTACGGAAACTCCGTCCTGCAGCTCCTTCACACAAGTGATGAGACTTGATCCAACCGAAGGGGGGGGGGGGGTCAAGGTCTATCTCTTTTTGGCTCATTGAGATGGAGAGAGACAGCGAGAGAGGGTCTCCAATCTGCAAAGTCCAAGACTTTTTTTTTTGCTCCTCGCTATGCAGTATGCAAATGAGCTGTAAAAGACCTTGCAAGAGCTGTCGACAGAAAGTGCCTTTTTTTCCTTTTTGTCTCCTCAGATGAGCATGGTCCAATCACGGAAAGCCGTCTTAACCGTTTTACACTTTCTCTGCTTCTGTATGTCTCTCTCTCGCTTTGGTCATTAGGTTGGCTTCGTGCTATCCGATAGGATGCGTTCCGTCTCCTCTGACCATACTGAGCCGAGCCGGACCGGGCGCTGGCTGCTGCTGCTGCTGCCGCTGCCGCTGCTGTGTTGTCTTTCACCCTGCTGACATCACAAGGGCCCATGTTCCCATTGAACGGTTGACAGGGCTTAGCTAGGGGACCGGTAACGCACCACCAGAACCTTGACCAGGTCAGCTTTCTCGGCCGGAGACAAGATGGAGATCGAGACAGGACGACAAGGCAAAGAAAAGTCTATGTCCGGATCGCCGCGCCCATCAGACAAGAAAGAGCCCACATATACCATAGTAGATGGTGGTGCCAACAAGTTCCAATTGGCAATAAGAGACAGAGGGGCAGGGAATCGTAGACGGTTAACATGGGGGGTCCCTCAGACAAGGGGAGGCGCCCTTGCCGCATGGATAGACGCACAAACCGCGCGAGTGCCCGCTCTGCCCGTCCTCCTTCTGCAACGCCCTGCTGTAGTGGTGGTTTGTAAATGAAATTCAATCTATCGCTCGAACGCTTCCCACCTCATATTTCTGCCTTCAATCTCTCTGTTGCAAAGAGGCCAATCTCTCTCGTCTCCTGATGTGAGCAGAAAAAGATCCATAAGTCTTTTCTTGTAGTACAGAGTAAGGTAGAATCGAGTTGGGCGTATCCACCCACACTCCTACACCGGTGAACTCTGTGTTCAATTTTCCTCGATCCGAGCGGAAACGAGCAAGGCCAAGCCTGAGTGGGCGCATCGAAAAACCTGGGAAGAGAAGGTCGCAGTATCGTCAACGTTGCTTGGACCCCCTCCCTCTTCTCTTCATCCGGTATGGTTAACAATTCGTGTCTACCGGGGTGACAAGCAACTCGTACAGTCCCATGCGACACCTTGAAAAGATAATGAGCAGAGACCCCCAATGTACCTGTGAAGAACGGCCAAAAAAAGAAAAAGAAAAAGGAAACAACAGAGAGCGGTCGACTTGACGGTCGGTCAATCATTGCAGCCCGTCATCCACAACTGCAATCAATACATGATTACTCAGTTCCACCGGGTTCCCGAAGTGAGCAGCCGGCCCTGGTCCTTGATCGCTGTTCGTGGCATGTATCAAAAATGACAGAAGCCCAGAGCCTCACAGCTCAACTGTCTCGTCGAGGAAGGGATCTTCTAAGCGCATGCTGCTATCTTAAGCGATGTGATAAATTAGCCGATGGGAGAGGGAAGCGACAGGAATCCCCCCGACTTGGCAAAACCATCACAACGGCCAACCAAACGCACACGCTGTTGATCTGAAAGGTGCGATGGGGACGGACGGGGGTGAAGGGTATCGGCCTGGTCGGCGGGTGTCTGCTACACTAGCAGCATTCTTATTCTAATTTGAGAGCAACATGGGACCATCTAATGATCCAAGGACGGCAGCAGGCCGTGTGTACAATACCAGAGACCTGGAAAGCAGCGATATTGCGCCAGCCGTGTCGTGCCTCGTAGACGCCGATCTGGATATGGACCATCCCACTGACGCCCCATTGTCCTCCCTTGCCCCTCTCGACATGTCTTCCTTTCCTCATTCCCGGTGGGGGTGCAAGAAGATGAAGATGAGTGTGTTTTGGGCTCGGGTGTTGAGGGGAGGAATGGCATGGATATGCTGTGACGTGGAGTGGGTTCTCCTGCAAGATGTCACCTCCACTTGGGAGTCTTGGACGAGTTAAGCCTCGCTCTCTCTCTTTCCTGTGCCGCATCCGGGCCCCTCCGTATCTCTGGGCATGCTCCAGTGCTCCATATCGTTGATATGTTGCAACTTGTACAATGTGGGTTGCCCAAGGAGATGGTCGACACGATGCGGAGCCCTGGATAATCAATTCATTCAAGGTGGTACGGGCGACAAATTGACCGCCCTTCCTAGAATCGCTTCGTTTTGAGCCCTGTCAACAAATGCTCTACGCCTTACCTATCTTCCGAGAGGCTCATGTGTATGAGCCACAACCACTGCCACCATCCTTGTCTAGCCAGCAATGCATACGACGAACGCGCGTGCGCTCAGGGTCAGCCGCTAGAGCCAGACGCGCATAAATGTTCGCCAGCGACCGGCGGAGGTACGGAGTAATCAACATAGGCACGTCGGAGGAGGGGCGATGGTAGGTAGCGAACGTGGCGGGCCCATAGAGAGAGGAGCCAGACCCAAGTACCAGTTCGTCGGAGGTCTTGAGTCTTGGTTCTGGGTCTCGTAGTGTCCGCCATGCAGAGGTCCGGACTCCGAGAATCAAGACAAAGTTGATCAAGTGAGATATTGGCGATGTCTGCGGACTGCAGTCTGCCTCCACAACTTGTTCTGCCTTGGAACGATCGTGTTGCCGTCGCCGTCTTGGCCGATCTTGTCTCACAGCAGGCGCTGACAGATGCAGAATAGCGTCACTTGTAAAGTCGAGATCGGGTGTTCAAGAGGTCTTACATCTCAACTCAACTGGGCCTCGTCAACGGGCTAGGCGCATACCACGAACGCTCCAGTAGCCTTCGCTTCGCGCAAGCCGACATGATATTATGGGTCGACGTGTAATACATCTGCCCCCTCTCTCTATCGCGCATGCAAGTTGCTGTCTCCGCAAGTGTCGAGATGCATCAGACGATCGAAAACCTGACGACAGGAAGTGCTTTAGAGTTTGGCGCCTTCCAAGGCAAACTCCTGAGAATACGTAAGTGATGTAGACCACCGCGCTAGCGATAGATTAAAAGGCAGTGAACTATCAGCGATCAGAGGAGTCGCGGAGTCGCGGAGTCACTGTTGTGACTGAGTGGCAGGGGATGGGCTGGGAGAGATGGGATACGTACCCAGTCCCAGCCAGGGGACATCGTCCTGAATCGAGGCTTGGCTTGCGGGTTTCGTCCGCTCTGCAGGGTGGTGTCTGACATTTTGTCGACGACAAACTCCAAGTTAGACTGCTCTCAGAAATGGCAAGAAACCAAGTTCTGGGTAAACACTTTGGCGCCAAGCAACTTTGGATGAAAGGCAGTGCGAGCGTGTGTATCCGTACCCTACGTATCCGCACCCTACGTATCCGCAAGCAGACAGTATTGACGCGTGCAACGGCACTCCCTCAAGGGCAGTGATGACCCGGCCGGGCCAGGGCCGACAGTATGTACTAGGCTGGCTATGTTCGAACCGGGGATGCACCGATACATCAGAGTTCTAAGTACCTTGTTATCGCAGAAACTAAATTCTTATAAGTCACAAATACTAAAATATAATTCTAATAAAATAATATAGTACCTACCTAGTACTTAAAATAAGATATTTTTTTAAGCTTATTATAATAAAAAAATAATTATATTATAAATTACTTTTTATTAGAGTTTATAACGTTATAGCTTCAATTATAATAAATAAAAAATCTAATTATAAATCCCTTAATAACCTTATTTTAAAAACTATAAAAGCTTTTAAGTTAAGTTAAAATATTTATTAAAATACTAATAACTAAATTAACCTTATAATAATAACTTTAATAAAAGAACTCGCGATTAATATTAAAATTCTTATTATTATTAAGTACGAACTACGAAATATAATAATATAATTATAGAGTATTACTAATATATTTTATATTAAAAAAATTATTATTAATATTAATAAAATAAATAAAACCGCTTTAATATAATACTTTAGCTTTTTTTATAGCTCGAGGATTATCGCCTTAAATAATATTAAAAGTTTATTAAAAAGCTTCTTAAAATACTTTAACATATTTATTATTATTTCTATAATAATAATATTTTTAATACTTATATACGAATATAAGTTACCTATTTCTAAATAGTAATATTAGCTTATTAATAAGCTATTAAAACTACGATTCTAGTAATCTTTTAATAAGGGAGAGGGTAGAATAGAGGAAGGGATAGGTAAGAAAAGGTTAAGGTTAAATAGTACGGAATTTTGGTAGTAGGGTAGCGTCTATATATACTGCAGCAATCCTCTAGTAATACAAAACGATCGAGTTAAACAGTGTACATCAGAGTTCAACGGCATCAGAACGCCCCGTGGGCTCGGGACGAGTGGGCGGCGCTGATGCGGGCGGACCATTCGCCCGCTTGCCAGGTGCTGTGTACACTACATACAAGCAGGACTAGGGTTATTTGGCCGTCTCGTTTGGTCTTTCATTTGACAGCTGGTTGACCTGGGTTATTTTTCTCCTCATCCCGTTCCAGGGCCCCTGAAGGTGACGGGGAAGAGGATATGAGGATATTGCCGGAGGGCTGGTGCGTCGCCCACTCCGTCCCGCAACAGGATATGGATGAGAATGCGACGCTGAAAACCGGGGGAAAGGTTGAGCGGACCCGTCAATACTTGTCCAAGGTTGTCATGGGTCTTGCAATGAACCCTTTTGGTGATGGTCGATGCGGCAGGGTGGATTATGGAGTTTCTGTATCTGTATCCGTATTCGTAGTGTAGGCCAGAACGGGGACTAAAGCAAGGTATCCGTAACGGTCAGGTAGGCTGGAAATTCGCAAGGCACATTATGTGAGGTGGGTGAAGAAGTAAAGGCGGCCGCACATCTCCAGGTAAGCTTTTCCACTTTGGACAGAAGCTCTGGTGGTCTTTGAATTCCCCCTGCCTTAGAACCTGCAACCCCCCGACTTGAGGTGAATTCTCGCGGAAACACCTGCCTTAGCTGAGCTTCGACATAAGGTAGTAGCAGTCATCTTTTTGGTCAAGATTTTGACCCTTTGAGGCGTAGCGCTTTCCAGCCATGAACCTGGGGAGAGATGAGCGCCCGAGCGTTAATCAGGGCCATGGGCAGCCGCGTTACATAGATAGCGAGGGCATCAGAGTTGATGCTATCGTGTCTGCACCTTACGCCTGTGCCTTCTAGTGTGCTGTGCTCTGCACCTTGGTGGACGATATCTGGGTCGAGGGTCGTTAGGTGGGAGGTGACGCGAGGTTAAACCAGCGAGGAATTCATCCAATCCAATCGAGTCCCAGTGCAGCGTTCTTGCTACCCCGCCGGCCGGGGCTGGGGTTCGAGCTGGAGCTGGTGCTGGTGGGCGACACAGCTGTGAGCTGGGAGCTGGGTCGTGAGGGGTTTCCACTAGCCAGTAACTGTGCCCGCTCCCGAGTGTTGCCAGGTCCAGGACTAGGGTTTCAAGAGTCTTGGACGGGGGTTGAAGCACCACCGGAGCCTTTCAGCATCCGGCGTTTTGGCGATGATGTAAAAATCGCCGGATTTCACTGCCCCGAAAAGCAGGGAGCCGAATCCTGGACCGGAAAGTGCCGAGCAACTACCAGTGGTCGAGGATCAGTGTTCCACACACACCACTCAGCTTTGGGGGGCCCTGGGGGATTGGGTTGAGGGTTCCTCTGTCCTGGTTCTGGTTCTGGTTCTGGTTCGGGTCGGTCTGGGTCTGGCTCATTGTCTGCCCACTCGACCTAGACGTAAAACCTAACCTACCGGCCGGTTAACTCTCCTTACCCGTACCTTACCGTGCCAAGCACCATCTTTCCGCTTCTGGTATAAAATGGCCTTGTCGAGGTTTTTGGAATTGGCATTGAGTTTACCAGGGGCCTCGAGCGGACAGCAGGGTTTCGTGCGCTCTCGCAGGCGTCTGTAACGGATTTCGATCCCCCTTGAATGAGGGTAGCGGCCTTGTAAGGCAAAGTACTCTGCAGAGGGCTCCTATTTGGACGCTAAGCTGCTGTGTATAGCATCTCCAAGACGCCTTGCCCTGGTTCATCGTCGGTCAAGTGCGAAGTGAAGCCGGGCTGGATCGGAGAGGATTGGAGCGGGGGTAATGAAAGATGCTTGCTTGCTGGAGCTGGAAGAGGGCGGTTCAAGGCTGACGGAGTGGGCAAGGAAGAGGAGAAGAAGAAGCACAGACTGTAGGCTGTCCCTTGATGCGCCTTATCCGTCTGCTCGATCCTGGTGTTGTGTGTTGGGCTGTGTGAAGCACGGATATGTCCTCCGTGTGGTGCCATGGTGCACCTTTCTTAGGATCGAGGGAGTTGAGTGAAGTGAAGCGGAAAGGCGGAGAATTGCTGCTCACCCTCGCCCTTGCACTCGATTCTATGCATATCGACGGCGAAGAGCCAGATGGAAGATGGCGTATGGATGGTGTATTAAGATGGTATGAAATCAACATTTCTCGAACCTAAGATGCAGTTGAAAGACGCCAGTCATAATGCCGTTCGGAGGAGGTAGGTATCCGTACCTACTAAGATATTCTGCGCTCCGTACGTAGCAGTGTGGGTAGATGATTTGTGGCGCAGAAATACTTTGACCAAAGTACCTTACGCTAGGTAAGGTACGTTGGAAACTTAGCAGAAAGCAAGGAAGGCTGTAGCGTGACGGCGGGCTGTTTAGACACTGCAGGAGCGGTGCAGGACCGATGCAGGAGATTTGTTCTAGCGCCGAAGATGGAATTTTCCAAGAGGTGAGGCGATCCCTCCCGTCCGGTGTTGGTGCTGCCATGGGTGGCAGGCGGGAATGGCAGTGTGTCGGGAGGATGAGGGGGTAAGACCGTACGGTTCCGGGCAAGACAGGGTACGTACTCCGTAAGATATCCTCTTTCCCACATTTTCCTGACACCTGGTACTCAAGGCACTCAACAGCATTCAACCTCGACCCCAAGTGAGGCCGGAGCGTGCGTGCACCTCAGTTGCCTTAGGTAAGGAAAACCACGGAGCTCGAGTCCGACCCCCGTGGCCCCCCGATGACGGGCGGAAAGCACTGGCAGTGGCAGGGTGCTTTGACACTTTCCCGCTCGCACCCACCCAGAGACCGAGGGGGACCGCAGAGACCGAGCCTCGAGGGGAGTGGGGGGTCCAGCCAATTCCCGGCGCTGTATCCCATTTCCAGTACGATTGCCCCGAAGAGCCCCAGCCAACCCCGAACATATCTTTAATAACCTGGTCGTCGCTCTTCTCTTTGATCGATTGCTGGGAGCACATCACTGGCTCCTTTGACGGTAGTCCAAAACAATAGAATGACAAGCTCAGGGGATGGACAAAACAAAGATAAGCTACCTACCTACCTGACCTTAGCTATCCGCACCACCCAATGAAAGTATGTATCTGTACGTCCACCTTCAGGGAGGGAAAAGGCCCGGCACCTTGCTGGGCCCTCTGCAAATCCCGCCTTCCGTCATCCACACGGATACCTTTCCTCTGGTCTAGTTCCATCCGCCCACACCTGCTCAACTTCTTCCCTTCCTTGACCGCTCCGATGCCGACCCGGGCCAACATGCCTGTTCCCGGCTTTCACTTCTTCAATGGAAGCCATGAACCGGTCATCCATAGATCAACCTTCAATTGTCAGTGGTCTACGGTATGGCCTAGCCACGGTCCAAAAGAGTCCTACGAGGGACATTATCAAGACGCCATGTTACATGCTATCTGGATGACCAGCCTCACAATTGGTTGCATGGAGACGAAACGAACCAAGCTATTTGATATCCACCCAATGTAATCCAGGAACTGGAGAGTATTCGGTTTGGCGATACGGATACTTGGCAATCGTAACAAGAGCAAAAAAGACTGGCAAAAACGAAGCCGTCTAAACAAGCAGTGGTGGGGCTCGGGGGGATTCTGCAACGTGCAACGTCCAACCTCCTCCCACACACAGTCCACCTTCAAATTCATGTTCAATGGGATGCCCCGGGCCCGTGTCATTGGTTCTCACTTTGCAACTGGTTCAGTCTTGCCTCGTCCAACCCGGGCTCATCAGAACCGGAATGTGGCTTCAAGTCTCATTTCTCATACTTCTCAGAGAACAGCAGAGTTAGCGGTCTCGCCTGAACTATCCATACCGAGTCTCGGTCAGGCCGTCGTCCAACGATAGGGTTCATTCAAGTTTTTGTTTGGTAGATGAGTTTAGTTTGTGGCAAGACAACACGAAGTGGAGGGCGGGCTTCTTTGGAAGCTTCGAAAGCCCTTGATGGAAGCTTGTCAAAGTTGAGGCTGGAGCGTGTTTGACAAAGGGTGTCAGACCATGGCAATCACATGATATGCAGGTTGCTGACAGGAAGGGTGGGCTGAAATGAGAGCTCACTCGTTCGTCGCTTGGGACAGGATAGCTTCACAACCGTGGACGGAAAGGGTCCGAGTCACGACCCAAGTCAACGAAGGACAGACCATTCCAGGTGACTTGAGTTTATGGTTTCTCATGCTTTTTGGTCTACATATGTATGGTCAGTTTACATATGGGTGACGGTTCTGGTGCGATTTTTGCATGTCAATGTTTGGATACCTCAGGTTTGGGAGATGAAAATTGAAGGGTCGACGGCGACTGGCTAGGTTGATTCAAAGTGATGTTCCCTGTCCTTGTAGGTCGTTGGCTCGGCGTGTCAACGAGCCGTTGTCATCCAAACACTCTGCACACTCGGAAACGACCCATTTTGGGCATAGTTTGAAAAGCTGGGAGACACGTGTGACTTCGGGATGCCGAAAGGAAGAGTAGAGTAGAGGGGAGTGAAGAGGGGCCGAAAAGATCGCCATGAGCTACGCAATACTAAGGTGACGTCCGCATGCATAGATAGTCAACGCGGAGCTTCAAGCTGAGCTTCCGGTATGTACATACTTCATGTAGAAATACTTGGGTATGGCGAAGTACATTGGATGTGATGAATTTCTTCCAGAGATTATAGTATTTTTTGGGCATGTTGAGGGCGAGAGTGGATGCAATAGTGGGCAAAACTACGCTTGAGGTGCCCGGGTCTTTTTTTCTTTCTTTCTTAACCCTCTTAAAACAAGGCAGAAAAAAGTTGCCTTACTACGTACACAAGAGACACCAGTCGAAGCTTTTGTTGCCAGTGGGATGATACTCACTGACAACAATGTGTGGTATGCCTGTCGGAGGCCAATCCATCGCTGTTTCCCTCTCTTGTTCTCCCTCTCTTGTCCTTGTCTCTTCTCTGCCTTTCTCCTTTTCTGTGCCTCCTTCCATTTCCCCTTACCCCGTATTAACGCACGGAATCACGGATCACGGATCACAGACTTTGAGGAGAAATGGAAGGATACCTTGGAGTATGAGAAGGTGGGAGCATGAACGGGCGCATTGGGCTCAATCCAATCGCCAGGCGCGCATGGCCAAAACGGGGGGTTACGATGTAGTGTAGGCAGTGGGAGGGAAGGAGGAGGGGGAATTGCAGTCTGCTGCAGATGGGAACGCGGAGGGGGGAGGGGCACACGAGCGGGCAAACCGACAGGGGTCCAGGGAAAGACACTGGAAAGTGGAAACCCCATCTTGTGGGTATCCTGCCGTTTTCTGGGAGAGCGTCGAAAAGGGAAAGAAGAGGGATCTCCCCTGTCCCATAGTCCCTGCACGGTCGATCACCACATGCTGACAGGGATCAGGCAAGGCAGGGTCTTGGCTGACGGTTTCCCTCAGCCCGCCCAGTCCACACGCCAGTCCTCATTGGGCTGCATTGAGCAGATGGGTGTGTTTTTAGTGACACTTGTGGGACTAAGTATCTTTTTTCGAGGAGTACAAACGTCCGGACAAGTACTCTGCAGCTCGAGGGTACTTCAGTCGAAAGTGGGGTCATTGAGAGCTGATTGCTGGTGCCAGGCGAAAGCCGGAGTGACCCACCCAACCGCGCTCTATGATCCATGGCAATGAGGTAAGGTACCTACCTCTCTCTTTCTCTCACTTCACGCTAAGGAAAAGAGGAGGGTTGAGATTGAGGATTTGAGGGTTTGATGGACTTTGCCTTTTCACGAGACACGCTCAGTTCTGAGCCACTTGCTGGCACTCTAAACATCCAGTCAGCCCTCTCAGCCGTGCAAGCAATAAAATAAAATAGAAACAGAAATGCACAGTGCGCCTGCAGACACTCATGCAGCCATGGATTCGTTGAACGTTTTACGAAATGCCGTGGCCAGGCCTGGACTGTCTATCCAAGCTGAACGACTGATTGATTGACTTCTTGACTGACTTCACCCCGCAGCGCAGCGCAGCACCACATCGTAGACGAGTAAGTGGCCAATGTACTGTCTAGTTACTCAACCACGGTATAATCTACAGCCTGTGACTGTGTGTACTTGCGGGAAATGATATTGCTGATGCAAATGCAAGTGCATTCCGTCTTGATTGGGCTTCCTTGGCATGGCATGGCATACAAAGTGGACTGCGCCATTACTCACTCTCATTGGAGAGCCTCTTTCTAAAATAGCAGATATGGAGTGCAGGGAAGTGGCATCAAACCCAACTTTCAACTTATCTACGGATACCCGTACTGCAGAGGTCCTTGACTTTTAAGGTACAGCTTGCTGCTCATATGTACAAAGTCGTGCGTTTTCGTAATCTGGAACCGTGCCCATCGCTGTTGCTGCTGTTCGATACGTTTTCGACGCTTTACCCCGGTCTCAAACACATCCAGAGTGCGGTATTTTATTTCGTTGCGCCTTTTCAAGTCTATCAGACAGCGATGCGATGCGAGGACCTCTTTGGCACGCCCTCCTTTTGCTTGAAAATACCGCCATCTCGCCTCAAGCTTCGACACGCAGTATACTTCTCCAACATCGATTCGTCAAAATGACCCCGGTACGAGGCACCACTCTTTCAAAGTAGCTCATCTCTCATTACCAAACATGAGATTCCCAGAAAAGTAAATGCCCACCATCTCACCTCCCACCGTCGTGCAGGTGGGGAGAAGAATCTCCCGTATCCATCCCATATGCCCTTGCCGCAATATGGATACCTTCTTCGCAATTTGTCTGTGTGTCAAAGAGGAGAAGCCATGCCACCATCTCATTCTCACAAAGCAAGCAAACAAACTGGGGGTCCTGGGTGTACGTATGCAACACATGTTACCTGCCCAGCCATGGTCATTCACCGGATCGCTCCTGCTAATATGCTGCTCATCTCATCGCCGTGATCCAGACCAGGGAGGAGGTAATTTGTAGACACACCGCAGAGACGCACATTGGTACTTGCTTCTCTTCCATGAATACTGGAGGCTTCCACTCTCTATCCATAATACTACTATGAATACTTGGCAAGCATGGGAAGGTCCAACTCTAGCCCACATGTTCCGCTTGAACCCGGCTCTCCCCAGTTTCCCATCTGAACGGAGCTGGGAAGAGGCCGGCTCCAGCTTCCCCTTGCTCTCTTCTTCTCTGTCTGCCCGGTCACCTTCCGGTCGCCAATTTGCAGTGTCTTTCATACTAACTCAACGCAGTATCCTCAATGGTCAGATTTGGTATTCACTTCGCACTCTCAAAGGTGCTCTTGACATATTGAATGATTATTACTAGGTGCTATCCCATGCGGCCTGGTTTGAGGTTGTATCGGACAAGAAGACGGATGTTGCTGCCATGCTCGCCCGCAAATGCGCTACGCCCTGCCCTACGGATTTCCATCCACGGTCATGCCTGTCCTGCATTGCCATTCTTCAATACCCCCGCCTTGCCTCTTTACGGTTTACCGGCACTGCCTTGCTCCCGATCCTTTGCCTGCCCGTAACCCTGGGACAAGTCTTCATTTCTCCGTCTTCTTCAGCAATCTTCCGGCCTGGATACTCCCTGCGCGAGAGCTCCCAAATCAGCTCACATTACCTCATGTCAACTCACTTTTGTGCAACCACTTGGCCCGTCGGCTCAACGCAGAGCTTTCCACTGCGACTCCCGAGTTTCCAGGGACGGAAGCTTCGCCATCCACCTGATGCGAACCCGGGTCATTCCTCGCTGCGATTCTCCCGCCTTTCCCGTCCCGTGTTGTGCACTAAGTACTCCGGTTACGCACCCGTTCTTTAGCAAATACCCCAGTCCAGCCCACACGGGGAGAGAGGTTGACTTGTCTTGGCATCCGTCCCAATTACACCATCACTACATCTCTGCTCAAAGTTTAAATAAAGAAAAGAAAGAAAAAAAGGGGAGCAAACATCAAAGCATCAACCTTTCCATGAGTCTATGCCAGGGGAACTAAGGTAGTCCCTTGGATACTACGTCGTTGAGCACTATACCTATCACTTAGTAGCGGACCCCGGGGGCCCAAGGGCCAAAGGACACACTCGTACGTGATATGCCAAGGCCAATCGCAACTTCCCATCGGTCGTGCTCGGGATACGTTTCCCTCAGACCCTGGCCGCGGTCACGGCCACGGGCCACGGCTACGGTCACTCTACGGTCACGGTCACGGTCACGGTCACGGTGCTAACACTGCTGCGGCCGTGTGGACGGACGGGCGGCGTGGGCGTCCAGTGGTGGAGACTGAGGCGCGTATGGTCGTGAACGGGGAACGTTTCGTCGGAGCGCCTCATCCTATCACCGTTTGATCTCTTGCCGGCCGCCTCGCCGGATCCCTACCTAGCC
The DNA here is from genome assembly GCA_001563135.1 of Colletotrichum simmondsii. Lineage (NCBI taxonomy): Eukaryota > Fungi > Ascomycota > Sordariomycetes > Glomerellales > Glomerellaceae > Colletotrichum > Colletotrichum simmondsii. The sequence continues at coordinate 58,091 of JFBX01000856.1, forward strand.
ACCGTCAACACGTGCTACAGCCTACCAACGCTCAATTGTTCGTAACTTCGTGCTCTTTTTTCTGCCGGGCCTTGCCTACCTTAGCTACTACCTAGGCAGGCACGATACCCTAAGGTGCGGATACATCGTATCTAGTTGCATTACCTCACTACGTACATAGTCAGAGTATAGAGAGTAAGGTACCTTACCTCGCTCGACCAGCTTTACCCAATACGGACCGTTCTAGCGTTGGCTACCGATTGTCAAGCCCCCACTCATTGCCCGACCCCTCCATCGCTTCCCATCCTTCCCTTCGTGCCTTTCCATCGTCGCGCTCCCAGGGGACCGCGCCTGAGCCACCTATTCGTACGAATGCTCCGTACCCATAGTACGTACATCTCCTAAGGTAAGGTAGGTAGGTATGTACGTAGTACCTAGAGAAGTGAGGTGCTCACCTTGCCGCGCTTCCCCTTGCCCTGCCCCGCTCCTTCACCTCACCTCTCCTCACCTTGAGGTATTCCGTTCCGCACCCAATGCTCACCTTCCTTTCACTCCAAACCGTTCGCCCGACTTTTTCCCTCCATCCTAGCGCCATCTCCGGCTCTGTTCTACGGTTCTGCTACGGAAGCAGCCAACCAACCACCCGTTCACCGTGCTCGACAAGTCCGCCCCTTACCACTACTAGTACCACCACCACCACCACCATCACCACAGACACTCACCCCAAGAAGGAAAAGAATCGCAAAGGGATGCTGTCTACAGTAAAGAAAGCACCCGGAACTTGCCTGTCCTAGCCACACGGTCCTCGACCCCGAATCGAATTGGACCCTTTCTGGAAGCTTAACCAAAGCGCTATTCGCCAATCGAAATCATCAACGACGACCGCAGCGGTCATGCGTCACACTTAATCTCGCAAGCAGCTCGTGAGACGCCTTGCTCCTCCCCCCCCCCCCCCTCCCCCTGGGTCGTTTCTCCGGTGCTTCACAAGAACATTCTGCTCTGTACTCCCGCTGGTCAGAGCGCAATCGCAGTCTACAGAAGTCCCCTCGCGCCCATCCGTCCGTCCCAACACGGGTCCATGGCTGAGGCCTGAAAAGGTCAACCCATGGTCATCTTCATGCGGTTTGGAGGCTCCGCTGCAGTCCACGTGCTGGCTTAGCAATAGGCAAGGTGTGATGGCTGTGTTGCAGCACTACACGAAGCGCCTTGATGCCCGACTACACTTGCTACTACGTATACAGTAGTACATGCCAGCATCATCAATGCAGCATTACGATACAACGACGGAACCGTAGGCACTGGTATCCGTACTCCGACTAAATTCCTTCTAACCGCCGCTCTCGCTTTCTACAAGCCCAAGATATCACCGAGAAATCTTGGATGTCATCGGTGTGTGCGCCCGTATTCGATTGCTTGGTTCATGCGCGCAACACCACTCACATCTTATGGTGTGTACACAAACACACACATATGCATACGGCTATACACACACGCTCACTCACTCACTCACACATAGCGAAGCAGGAAAGGCACAAGAGAGGTCGAATGTCCCCTCCCTGCGAGTCAGCCCCGTGCAGAATCTGATGCATGGAAACATCTGAGACAGGCGGCTCGGGTTCGTGTGATGGCATCAAATGTACAGCTTTTTTTTTCTTGACAGATAGCGCTGTCCGTGACACGTGGCTGCAATGCACGTCTCATGTCATGGGGAAAAGGCTATCTGAAGCCCTACCACGCTGCCACGCGTTATGATCTCGACCCTTCGCACGCCTCGCCTGCTTTCGTGCAGAAGGCTAATACTGGCACAATGAACAAGGAGGGTATCTAACGAGCCGTTATAGCCCCATTACCCCCCTTCCGCGGCCATGCTAAGTTGCTTAAGTTTGGTTCGTGTTTTGGCGGCTCGTTTCTTCGGGCAGGCAACGTTGATCGCCTCGAGGGCTTTCGTCGTGGCCGTGGTCAGTGCTACCTCATGCACATGGCAAGCCGCAAGCCGCACGATGCACGTTGTACACCGCTTCCAAAGTTCAGCAACAGAGTTGTTCTGGAAAGGCGAGACGAAGCAGGTCTCTGCTTGATTCATGAACCAGCGCAAGTTAATGTCACGCTGCAAGTACTAAAAGTGTAGGTACAGTCGGCTACAGCCACTCAGCTGCTATGTACAGCCAACACCCATCCCGCCGCCGCCGCCATCCAACGCCATCACCACGTACCATTATCGTCATCAAAGTTACCTTTCGCCATGGCATCTTTGCCATGTGCTTGTGCTGCACAACCCATCCGACGCCACGGAGATGGTGTGCAGAGATGGGAGGGAAACGTGGCAACCCTAAGGCTTCCCCTCCGCTCAGTGGCGCTTGGAACTGCTGTTGCGGGCATTCTATGCGACGTGGCGTCGTGTTTCCATTCTTGTGCATCCGAAGAAGAGAGGAAAATGAGACTGTGAGACTGTAGGTGTGATGTGGGTGGCTGTCGAAGCACCTATGGAAGCAATTTAGAAGCTTCGAAGAAGGCGAAGAAGGAATTTACACTTTTACGCCGTTGCTCCAAGTTTCGAGGTCTGTTCGTCTTTCGCGAACCAAAACTCACGAAAGTTCTCACCCCCACCGGGAATTCAGAGACAAGTCCCAGCCCAGCCCGGTCCAAGGCAAGGCAAGACCCGTGTGTCACGACATAGGGGAAAAGGAATGATGTGCCTTGGTGTGCTTGGCTACCGGTACCTGCGATGTGTGATACACCGCTCTCTCTCCTGAACGCCCGCGGACCCTTCTTGTTTCCCGATGGCGGACATGAGCAGGATGGATGGGGGGAACCTGAGGGTACTGGTATGCCACGCCCATATGGATTCCAAACCACCCTAAGGTACGGATAGTCTACCTACTCTGCTACTCACAAGCTTGCATCCCGTCTCAACGCCTGGCCGTCGCCAGCGTCCCCGATGGCGATGGCGATGTATCCGTACGGGGAGTGGATATACGGCAGCGGCTAACGCTGCGCCGGTCCCCTTGTCTGCTGCTACGCAATCCTGCGGCCCCCCCATTAGAAGAACCACAGAACTCGGCCGGGTGGATTGTTGGATCGAGATGGCGTCCTGTAAGCTGTAAGACGGGCTTTACTCTGTCTGGCCTAGTCTGGCTTCTACATACCCTTCTAGAAGGACTTTAGAAAAAGAAGGGACAAAGCCAAAGCAAAAGTAAGAATTAAAAAAAGAAGTAATCGGAAAGCCGTGCTAAGGTATCGGTACATTGCCAGGCTCTCTACATTTTGCCCATGATGCCCTGCGTGTGGCATATTGCGCATGTGCGTATGCGTACGGAAAGTGTGGGAGACTAAGGATTTGAGACTTGAGACTTGGAAGAAGCGGAAGACAGAAAAACAACACCATATGCAATCGCTTCCAACTAATTGGTCAATTGGCAACTTACCGTCTCTTTTTTTGCGTATCACTTCTACAACTTTCCCAGCTTGCGGTTCCGCACTCTCATCCCCCCTGCCTCCCAATCCTATCCATGATCTGGTAGGTATGCCATCCTTTCCATTCCATCCCGTCTCATCCCCTCCCTCCTTGATGAGAGCGTACGTAGTACGTAGTTACTCCGTAGTGTAAGCGGGCTTGCAGTTGCAGACACCGGGGGGATTCAAGTCACCGCCGCTCTTGCCGCACCGTACTTTTCGGCGGTCGGGAAACGATGCCCACCCACGAAGCCCCCAACACGAACAGGCTTACAGCCCACACCGCTCGGCATTCTCCCCTTCCGGTTCGTTGCTGTGTCCACTTCGGGCATCTGCCCGGGCCAGCATTTACCCATTCGCAACATCAACGAAAGGTCCCGTCCCGAACGGGAGTCGTCGTGAG
>JFBX01000861.1:0-21382 GCA_001563135.1 Colletotrichum simmondsii
AAAAAAAAAAAAAATGGATAGTTCAAGGTCGGAACGTTTCTGGGGCGTCTGGAATTCAGACGGTTTGATTTAATTACTTGGGACTAAGGTAGCACACCGTGGTCGTGGTGCCTGTAGTAGGTTACGGTGACAACTTACGGTTTACGGGTTCGGTGTCGCGTACCTGCCTTAGTGGTGGCGAATTTCCCTGCAGTCGTCGTCGACTTTGGTCATCTCGGAAGATGGTCACGAGATTGGATCAAGAAGGTCGAACGTTTGGATGTCACAATGTATCATGTATCTAATCCCCTTCCCTTCCTTGGGGCTCCCTTTTGGTCCCTTTGATCCCTTTGGAGGGGCACGTGGAGGGTAGACTTGGGAATGGCTCAGGGGACTTGCATTGGTGATCCGGACCCGCCGGGGATGCAGGCGCAGAAGCTTAGAGAAGGTGCTTATCGCCAAGACGTCACCGCTTCTTATTTTTGCCTCTGTATCACTGGTGGACGTTGTGACGGCGGGAAAAAAAACTTGGTGATTTTTGCGGCGGCGTGTTTTGGAGTTTCTCGAACGGTGAACCGGATCGTCAGGGGGGGAAGGGGGGGTTCGTCGATTCTGTCCCAATCGGGAAATGGAGCCCCGTTTGGGGGAGGTGTGGGGCGAAGCGTGGCAAAACGTGGGAGATCTGGATCCACCTTTATTCAGCTGCCTCAGTCCCTCCTCTTGGGATTATGTAAGGTATCTGTACCCAATACCTCGTTACTTCTCAGTACGTGTGCTCCGACCACGTGATCCCGCGCCGAGGTCGTAACGACCGTTCAGGCCAAGCTCAGACGGATCTTCGCGCCGCTGAAGCGATGAAAGGAATGCAGGGGTCCCTAATTTTCCCCAGAACGACACATCAGTGACATTGCACTGCACATCATCAGAAACGGTTGTCTCTTACAGCTCACTGTTGCCTTGCGGGATCTTCAGGGTATCCTTCATACCACAACAGTGCGTTGAAACGGGCTTGACTCATCGGCCAGCCGACTTTTCGTCATCCTTTGGGACCACGTCCCTTACGCTGGAGAACTCGGACAATCAGGGTCTCTGGAGTTTACGGCGGGGACAGAGCGAGTGAAGGCAGACGACGTGAAGCGGATACTTGGATACGCACGACGGTCACCGCAGTACGTGAGGTGTACTCGTCACCCGGCCTTCACACCACAACATACGACACAACACCAACACCGCCGACCATGGACGACGTCCTCGAGCTCCACGTCTGGGGCGCTGCATTTGGCCTGCCCTCCATCGACGCCGAATGTCTGGCCGCCATCGCCTACCTGCACACCGCCCTCCCAAGCTCACAATGGCGTCTGGTCCCGAGCAATGACCCTGCCGTCCACTCATCGAGTAAGTATATCGGTTCACTTACTCACACTTACACCGACCGGCGTCTTTACATTGCCCACCCCCTTTCCACCGTTCGAGGTTTGCACCGTTGAACCAAATTTCCCACGCGGCCTCGTCCCATCATGACGATTCATAACAAAGAAAGCCTCACAAAGACTCACCCAAACGCACAAAGAAACTCGCCCAAAATACATACACACAATGGACCCTCCCCCTTTTACCCTCAGCCTCGCTAACGTCTGCTAGACCGCCTACCGGCCCTTAAGGCCAACGGCGTCTGGGTAACGGGCTACGCCTCCATCGCGGCCCACCTCGCCTCCCTCGCGCCGCACTCCCCCTCCTGGGACCTCGACCTCGACTCGCGCCTCACCCCGTCCCAGCGCGCAGACGCCCTCGCCTACGCCGCCTACGTCGAGTCCGCCCTTGCGCCCTTGCTAGACGCCGCCCTCTATGGCACCCACGAGAACTGGGTCGCCGTCACCCGCCCCGCCCTGAGCCATCTCCTCGGGTTCCCCCTGAGCTGGACCGTCCCCGTCATGATCCGGAACCAGGCCACGGCCCGGTGTGCCCACCTCGGCCTCGACTCCCTCGGCGCCGAGGAGGACGACGAGGAGAACGGAGACGACGCCGCCGTGCCCAAGAACCGCGCCCTGGACCGCGCGATGAAGCACCTCCCCGTCTCCAACAAGAGGACGGTGCTCGAGGAGATGAAGGCCGGCACGGCGCGCGGCATCAGGCTTCACGCCATCACCGTCGACGCCCTCTCCCCCCTCGAAGCCCTCCGCGCGCGGGGCGAGGACTCACCCGGCGAGAAGAAGCGCTTCTTTGGCGGCGAGATCCCTACGTCCCTCGACTGCCTCCTTGTAGGCTACCTCGCCCTCATCCAGCAAGTCGACCTCCCGCAGTCCTGGCTACCGACTATCCTCGCTAAGAAGTTCCCTCACCTCGCCGCCATGGCCGCGGACCTTCGCGACGAGTGCCTCACGAACCCGGGCAACGCCCTCCCCTGGACGGCGGCACCTTCGTCATCGCTCCGTACCGCGGCGCGCTTCCTCGACAACGTCGTGCAGGCGACGCCGAACCTCGGCGAGGCGTACCTCCACGAGTGGCGGCGGCGGGCCGAGATCAAGGCCAAGGGAGCCTCGGCGGACCGGAGGACGCTTGCGCTCGCGGGCGGGGTGTTGGTCGCTGGCTCGGCGATCGCGTACGGCGTCTGGACGTATAAGAGTCTGCCGCCGTGGGGCCTGCGGACGCAGACGTGGGTGGCGGAGAAGAAGGGGCTCGGTAGGTTTGGCGATTTGGGCCAGATGCTCAACTTTTCGCTGGGACTTGCGGATCCTGTGCCGCAGGCGAGTCCGGGTGCCGGGTGGGGTTCGGAGCATAGGTATGTCGAGTCTGAACTGGCTGTTGATTAAGGCTGGAGATACACTTTGAGTGTGGTCCGGCCAGGTAAGTAATAAGAAAGGCTTATTAGAAGGGGGTAAAAGGGGTAAAGCTGGCTGTAACATGGCTTATCAGTCACGAAACGAAAAGGTGGGCATATAGATCATTCGCAACTCTGGAATAGGGGTCAGCATGTACGAAAAGGCCACATGGCTCGCGGTATCCCAAAAATGTACAATACTGTCTCGATTATGTTGGTTTACACGTAGAACCGTTCATCATACACCATGCTATTTTTCAATGCTGCCTGTGCCACTTATGCCGACCATGAATACCCCTATGCATTACACCGACACTTTTAGTCCTACACACGATGAAAACGACCTTCGTCAACTAGTCTCATCTTATTTGGAGGCTTCTTAAATCTGCCGAATCTCCTTTCCAACCATCTCGGGCCTCTCAACCTCCCACTCGTCACGCAGCACCGCAAACGTGAGATCGCTGACGAGCAAGCTCTGTCCCAGACTCCAGACCAACGTGATGGCGTAGAAGAAGTTTGCGTTTCCGCTACCGGCGTAGATCCACAGGTGGTAGAAAGCCGGGCCGAGGAACGAGGCGTACATGATTGTCGCGGCGCCGACAAAGGTATACCGCATGAGGGGGAACACGTGCCGGAAAAGGGACAACATGGCGAGGAACAAGCTCGTGTCCGCGATGGACGGGTACGGCTTGAAGATGGCAAAGATGCCGAGGAGCAGCGTCAGCACGACGAGCGGCTGGGTGCGGATGCGGATCGTCAGGGGCCCGACGTAGCTCGAGAGGTGGAGCCAGAAGACGGCGAGGAAGAAGGGGCGGAAGGAGTCGAACATTTCGACGAAGAAGTACCACCACAGGCCGACGTTGGGGGTCAGGTCGTTGAGGGTGAGCTGGGCGCCGTAGGTGCTGGACAGGAACTCCCAGGAGCCACCGGTGAGGAGGAAGGACATGAGGAAGAGGGCGGCGAGGACGGCGGCGGCGACGGAGAGGTTTGCGAGGGCGAAGCGTCGGGTCGAGGCGGTGGTTCGACGGGCCGGGTCCTGGCGGTCGTGGGCGAGGAGGATGAGGGGCGGGAGGAGGAGGGCGGGGTACATTGAGAAGTAGGTCGCGAAGGAGAGGGAGACCATTGCGCTGAGGGGGTGGCCGGCGATGGCCTTTGCGATGGCGTGGAGGATTGCGCATGTTGAGAAGACGGAGGTGGAGCGGCCAATGCAGGTTGCTATTGTGAAGGGGTTGAAGAGGTAGCTGTGGTGAGGGTTGTTAGATTCAATGGTCGTGGTTGATGGGAGCAAGGGGTAAGACGGGGGAGCTTACAGTGATGCGACGACGAGGCCGCTCCACCTCTTGCCGCGGCGGGGAGAGGAGAAGAGGCGAGAGGAGCCTGCTTCGCCAGAGTCTGCGATCTTGGAGAGGGCATCCGCGCTCAGGATGTCGACGAGGATGTAGAGAAGGTATGTGAAGATCGGGAACGACTTCAGGTCCGGGAGGAGGGAGAAGAGGGGGAGGAAGAGGGGCGCTTGGTGGTATACGCCGCCGTCGTAAGGGGAGACATTGTGGTTGTATAGGAAGAGTCCTTCTTGTACTGTATCATCACGAACCGTCAGTCGAATGTTTCTTGTTTCAATTGAGACCCAGGAGAGGGAAAGCTTACATCGCTTGAAGCTCGTGACGGGGGTCGAGATCTCGACGCGGCCGGTAAGCAGGTCAGGCAGGCCGGGGAACGCGACGAAGAGCAGCAGACGCAGCGCTGCTGCGGCGGCGTAGACGCCCGTCTTGCTGCCTCCCTGTGTACTTGTGCCGACGGTCATCCTTCAGTCCATGGTCCGGAGCGGGATGAGTCGAGATGCGGGCTCACGGGAGCTTCAAAGGTTGGCAGGTCTTATTGGAGTTCGGGGCGGGAGTCGGGATGAATAAGGTGTGGTAGGGACGGGGGTCGAGGTGGATGACACCTGGTGCTTCGGCCGGGGCACAGGTCCGCTTGGTGCGGGAAGCTTGTCCAGCGAATGGTAATCCGTCTTTCAGCGCAGTCGCACTTGGTTTAGTGGGTTGAACCCCTGGAGCTGGGGCCATTGTGCTGATTAGATAACGGTCGCCAATCAGCGATAAGTATGACTCGGACTAGTCCTATCTCGGCTGGCGAGGGAGCGGTCAACCGCTGGCAGAAAATTTCAATGGAAAAAAAGTTCAGAGAGAAACTCGAGAGCGGTGCCCCGCCACAGCGAGAAAGTACTGGAGAGCTTCTAAACTCGTCCAAAAACCACACCCTTCCAAAACCAAGTCAATTTTTCAACAACACAACCACGCCAATTCGCAAAAAATGGCGGGCAGAGTCAAGAAGAAGGGAGAGGCCGGAGCGGCCAAGAACTATGTCACCAGAAACCAGGCCATCCGCAAGCTGCAGATCAGCCTGCCCGACTTCCGCAAGCTCTGCATCTGGAAGGGAATCTACCCTCGCGAGCCGCGCAGCAAGAAGAAGGTCTCCAAGTCCTCGACCGCCTCGACGACTTTCTACTACGCCAAGGACATCCAGTACCTCCTTCACGAGCCGCTGCTGCTCAAGTTCCGCGACCAAAAGGCCCTCGAGAAGAAGATTTCGCGCGCGCTCGGCCGCGGCGACGTTGGCGATGCGAAGCGCTTGGAGAAGAACGCCGCCAGGCCCGAGGAGACTGGTAAGCCGAGATACACCCTCGACCACGTCATCAGGGAGCGATACCCGACCTTTGTCGACGCCGTGAGGGACCTCGACGACTGCCTGTCCATGCTCTTCCTTTTCGCCAACCTGCCTTCGACCTCGTCCGTTCCCGCAAAGATGATTGCGCGCTGCGAGCGGTTGACCCTCGAGTTCCAGCACTACCTCATTGTGTCGCAGAGCGTCGCCAAGTCCTTCCTTTCGATCAAGGGTATCTACTACCAGGCGAACATCAACGGCGAGGATGTCCTGTGGCTGGTGCCTTACAAGTTCAACCAGAGGGTTGTTGGCGATGTCGACTTCCGCATCATGGGAACCTTTGTCGAGTTCTACATGACGCTGTTAGGCTTCATCAACTTCCGTCTGTACACTGGCCTCGGCCTCAAGTACCCGCCCAAGTTTGACCAGACCAAGGACAACCAGTCTGCCGAGCTTGCCGCCTTCACCATTGAGGGTCAGAACCTCGCCGCCCCCGAGGAGCCGAAACAAATCACCAACGGCGAGACCGAGCACAGCGTCGACCCCAAGACCCAGGCCGCGGTTGACAAGGTCATCAAGAAGCTCAAGTCTTCGGATGCCGACAAGGAGGAGAGCAAGTCGGAGGAGCAGACCGAGTCCGCAGAAGAATCCACAAACGCCATCGACAAGTTCGAGCCCGCGGCGCCCGGCGGTGACGTCCTGCCCCAGCCCGTCCACTCGAGCACCGACAGAAACAAGCTCTTCGCCCACTGCACATTCTTCCTCTCCCGTGAGACTCCCAGACAACCACTGGAGTTCCTCCTGCGGTCGTTCGGCTGCAAGCGCATCGGCTGGGACGCCGTCCTCGGCGAGGGTGCCTTCACCACCGACGAGCGTGACCCGTCCATCACCCACCAGATCGTCGATCGTCCCCCGATTTACGCTGCCAACAGCGAGGAGGGCGATGGCGAGGACAACCAGACATCTCAGAAGCTCGCGCCCAACCAGCGCATCCCCGGCCGGATATACGTCCAGCCCCAATGGGTCTGGGACAGCGTCAACGACGAGGAGCTCAAGCCGGCGGACCAGTACGCCCCCGGCGCCCAGCTCCCTCCCCATCTCAGCCCCTTTGTCAGGCAAGTGCAGGGCGCGTACGACCCGACCATCCCCCTCGAGGAGCAGGAGCCCGAAGGCGAGGCCCTGGCCGAGAGCGACGAGGAGATGGCCGACGACGTGGACGCCGGCGACATGGACGTTGCCGGCTCCGACGAGGGAGAGGAGGGCGAAGACGGCGAGGGCGGCTCCGACTTTGACGGCGTCTCCGAGGACGAGGACGACGTCGGCTCCGAGAACGACGACGCCGACGCGCAGCGCCAGCTCGAGCTCGAGGCCGAGCTCACGGGCGGCGCGGTCCAGGCCAAGGAGACCAAGCCCAAGACCAAGAAGGAGGCGGCCCGCAAGGCGCACGCCAAGAAGGTGGCCGAGGAGGCGGAGGACATCGAGCGGGCCAAGGGCATGCTGAGCAAGAAGAAGAGAAAGCTGTTTGAGCAGATGCAGTACACTAATAACAAGAAGAGCGCGCAGGACGAGAAGCTGCGCGCAAAGAGGAGAAGGCTGGAGAGGGAGGCCGCGAACAAGAAGGCCAAGGCGTAGAGGATGATGGTTGGTGGTGGTGAAGAAAAGAAGGGAGGAGATGAAAAAGCTTGTTTTTGTGTTTTTGTTTTATTCTAGAATGTGTAGTAGGCGTTTGTTATACCATAATTGTGGTGTTGGGACGATAAATACATGCCTGGGACACATGAAAACAATCTTTCCATTAAATTGAGTGAAATATCGGTAGTACGCCGTGATGCGTGTGAGTCTTTACAGAGTTGACCACACGTTGGGCTACCCGTTTGACCTCTCCTCGAGGCAAGTTTCGGTGAGATGCGGGCGGGTCCATTTTTCTTTTACTCTTCACCTCACTTCAACCCACTCTGAAAACCGCTGTTATTCATCTATACATTTCATTCCACCTCACTCAATTGATGCGTATTCTTTTTACATGTAAAGCATCCAAAATTTATCTTCATCAGGCATCGCATACCTGTCATGACGGCAAACGAGGAATCGTGGGACCTCGACACCGATGAGATTCGCTCCGTCGACTCGGAAGAGCTTTATGAGACCAGACCCAACCGCTGGAAGGGCAACAAGGCGACATGGAACTCCTACACGCAGGAGGAGCGACTCCTCCACCGCTCCATGGAGCAACTCCGGAATCGCGACTTATCGGTGCACCTGTACAACGCATTCGCGCTCCGAAATCGTGCAGTGCGCCCCAGCGTAGCGGGATATCCCAATGAAGCAGTATGTTTTGAGAGCAGCGCCGTCTCATTCTCACGACACATTCCAATTCACTGACCATTCTCTTCTCAGGACACTGATAGACCGCTGGAAGAAATCGTCGACAGCGGCGAATGGCGCCCGCCGAATCTATGGACGGCGTGGCCCATGAACTCGCGCATCGTGCCGGGCGACGACTTTCTAAAGGAAACTCACGATGAGGACGACGACTTCACCACGCGCTCCAGGAAGGAACAACTCCCCAGCACAGCGTTGGAAGAGGAATTAACGGCGACGATTCTACGCCAGGCGAAAGAGCGGTTCCTCCGCCGGCAGCGCAGGGCTCGAGAGCGAGAGGACGCTGTTAGGACGCGGGACGAATCCGCCAACAAGAGGACAGCTGCGTCTTCCGTGTCTGCGCATCCATCCGCGGTCTCTGACGAAGACGAAGAAGGGAACACGCCTCCTCCATCAGGACAAGGCGCGCAAGCGGCGGGGGCGTCCGACGTAGAGGTCGAGAAGCCGAAACGCAGTAAGACATACGAACCAGTCGTCTCCGCCAACGACGACCTCTCCGCCGACCTCCTCCGCCCTTCAGTCCGTCATATCCTGTCTACCTTAGACAACACCCTCACGGCTCTCCATAACTCCCGCCTCGCGGGCCTGAGCTACATGACCGACTCGTCCGCCTCCGCGACGGACGTGGAGGACAACAACGCCTCGGACGCAGCTAGCGTCTCGTCCGCGGCGTCACGAGCGAGTTCGTCGGCGTCGAAGAGGAAGAAGAAGGGGCGGCCGCGGAGTAAGGCGCCGAGAACCCCGGAGCCCGAGTGGACGAGGGCGCTTGAGAGAAGAGGACGGCCGAGGAAGGTCGCGGTCCCGCTGCCCGGGGAGACGGAGAAGGAGATGAAGATTCGGATTGCGAGGGCGTCGAAGAAGAGGATCCCGTTCTCGTCGGATGAGGAGGATGCAGCGGCTGCTGCTGCTGAGACGGAAGGGGAGGGGGATGCCGTCGTGAAGAAGGATGACGAGGGATCGGGGGCGGAGACGTCGAGGTCGAGGTCGCCGAGGAAGAGGCGTGATTTGCCGGCCGAGGCAAGGGCCGAGGCGAAGATCAAGGCGCGGGAAACGATGCTTGGGAACTGGGGCCTGCGGGACTGGAGCGACGTCATTGGCGCGGCGTCGCTTTCTGGGTTCAAGCCTGATGTTGTTGCGAGGGCGGCGCAGCGGTGTGCTGATTTGTTTGGGCAGGGGATGGAGATGCGGACTCTGTTTGAGGGGCCCGCGACGAAAGGGCCGAAACCGCAGATGACGCGGTATATCTCCGGCGGCGGTGGTGGTACTGCTGCCCCGTACGCGGGGGCGTCTAGCTCAGAAGACTCGGAGAAGGAGAGGCCCGTCGTGAAGGCACGGCGTTTCGGGGCGGCATCTTCTCGACAGAATAGTCTGGCGCGCGACAGCATTCCGCCCAGCGACTCTGACGCCACGGGGCGAGGACGGAGCACGACGGCAGCGGCGGCAGCGAGACGATCGCGGAGCGCATCCCGCGCGTCCTCTGTAGGATTCTTCTACTGTCCCGTATCGGGCTGCGAGCGCTCGCTGGAAGGGTTCGGGCGGAGGGCGAATCTGCAGCGGCACGTGGCGACGATGCATCCGGGTCGAGTAGGGGATGCCCTGGGTAGCGGCGGCGGCGGGGGCGGGGGGAGTGACCGCTTCGACGTGGAGAGCGAGGACGAGATGGTGGGCGCGGTGCACGTTGACGGGTTCCTGAGGCCTATTCGGGCGAGGAAGGGGTGGAGGGCTGAGGATACGGGGAAGAGGAAGCGGAAGAGGCATTATCGGGGGCGGAAGAGGAATGAGAGCGATGGGGGGAGTGGTGTTGAGGAGGTTGTGTTGGATTCTACGTGAGGATACTCGGCTCGGTTCCAATGCTATCGTGGTGTGGTGATTCTCTGATGATCATCTTTGAAGTTCATGCAATCTACAGATGCCATATCTCTTATACTTAATCTCAAGACTAACATGACCTGGCAGGAATGATCCCGTCAATGAAACGGGAGCCAATGCCGCTCTGGAAAAACTGGAATTTCCCTCTCTCTACCCTCACGGTGAACCGACGGGCACATGAAAGTTGACAGATACTGCCACCCTCGGGCTTCGTGACGGTAGCAAGCACATATGACTACAGCTCCACGTACAGTCCGGCGTCTATACAGATATAAATCTCGTAACCTCCAAGCTAATGAAGGCACGCTCTGGCCTCTAGTAGCGGGAAGGAATATACATGGCTGCTTCTAGCACAGGAGGTAGACGAGACCTTGTGGGCATCACTCTTCTTCAATGAGCCACAAGATCGTAGATTTCCTCTCGTTATGTTCGTCATCCGGGGTCTAAACCACATGCCAGGAGGGAAGAACAAGAATCATGCAATAGCTCGCTCGTGAATAATTCTTTTGAACAGTAGAATAACCAACCCCTATTCCCAAGGGTTGCCCGCTAGAACACACATCTCTTTCCCATCATTTTTGGACTACCGCCACCGGCATCTGTCTCCATTTACTTCTGCAGAGGCTGACCCATACCGCCGTACGTAACCATCTTGGTAACCTGGTACTCGGAAACGCCCAAAAGCGACCCCTCCCTCCCGAACCCAGACTCCTTGACACCGCCAAACGGCGCCGCCGGATCCGAAATCAAGCCAGTGTTGACGCCCACCATGCCGACCTCGAGATGCTCCGCGACGCGGTGCACGCGCTGAATGTCCCTCGAGAAGAAATACCCCGCCAACCCGACGTTCGTCGCGTTCGCCAGCTTCACGACCTCCTCTTCCGTCTCAAATTTAAACAGCCCCGCAACGGGACCGAACGTCTCCTCGCTCGACATGGCCATGTCCTTGGTCATACCCGTGATAACAGTCGGCTCGTAGAAATTCTGGCCCAGCTTGGAGATCTTGTTCCCGCCCACGACGACTTTTCCGCCCTTTTTCTCCGCGTCGCGGACGTGGGATTCCACTTTGTCGATGGCGCGGTCGTGGATCAAGGGTCCGTGGGTGGTTCCCTCCTCGAAGCCGTTTCCGACCTTGAATTCCTCCACCTTTGCGGCGAATTTCCGCGCAAACTCGTCGTAGACGCCGGACTGGATGTACAGCCTATTCGCGCACACGCACGTCTGACCCGAAGACCTGAACTTGGAGGCGATCGCGCCCGCCACCGCGGCATCGACTTCGGCGTCGTCAAAGACGATGAAGGGGGCGTTGCCGCCGAGTTCCATGGAGAGCTTCTTGAGGGTGCCGGAGCACTGCTTCATGAGGAGCTTGCCAACGTTTGTAGAGCCCGTAAAAGAGATCTTCTTGACGGTCGGGTTGGTGGTTAAGGCCTCGCCGACTTCGGGGGTGTTGTCGAGGGAGGTGACGACGTTGACGACGCCGGCGGGGATGCCGGCGCGGTGGCCTAGTTCGGCGATGGCGAGGGAGGTGAAGGGGGTTTCGCCGGGGGCTTTGCAGACTACGGTGCAGCCTGTTGCGAGGGCGGGGCCGATTTTGCGGGTGATCATTGCGGCGGGGAAGTTCCATCTGAGGTGTGTTAGTCTTACAATCGATATCCTCCATGGGTTACAAGACAAAAGGGAGAAGAGGGGGAGACTTACGGTGTGATGAGACCGCAGACGCCAACGGGCTCCTTGATCGTCCAGACGCGGTTTCCGGGGACGGAGGAGGGGATGGTGTCACCGTAGATACGCGGCGCCTCCTCGCTGAACCACTCGAAAAAGTTGGCGGCGTAGGTGACCTCGCCCTTGGCGTCGGCGACGGGCTTGCCGTTCTCCCAGGTGATGAGGGTGGTTAGGTCCTCTGCATTCTCCATCATGAGGTCGTACCACTTGCGCAGCAGCTTGGAGCGCTCGCGGCCCGTCTTGGTGCGGAAGGTCTCGAAAGCCGTGGCGGCGGCGGCGATGGCGGCGTCCGTGTCGGCTGCGGAGAATTCGGGGCATGATGCGATTTTGGTGCCGGTGGCGGGGTCTGTATGGTTGTTAGTCTTCTGTCTTTCCCATGATTTGCTATACATGTCTCGATGTATGCATCAAGTCAGGATTGTAGGGGTGGGAGTGTACCGGTCACGTCAAAGGTCTTGCCAGACTTTGCCTTTATCCATTCGCCGTTGACGTAGCAGACATCCTGCTTCAGGAGCGAGGGGTCTTTGAGCTGTATGAAGTGTGAGTGAGTGAGTGAGTGAGATTTCATATGAGATTGATGGTGTGCAGCTGAGATGTCGCGGCTTATGCAACGTACCTTGGGAACCATGGTTGAAGCGGCTCTGAGAGTAAATGGAATATACGGTGTCTGGACAGATCGGAAAATGGTTCTGGGTACAAATCGTGACGCCGGGGCGACTGCTCTCTGTAGTGTGATGGGCATGGTGATGGATCGAAGAAAGGATGGAAAGCTCTTGGCTCGTTTGTTGATAAAGGACGTGGGAAGTGCGGGGAGCTTAGCTATCCGTCTGGTCTAAGGGGAATTAAGCTCCAAGCTTGGGGTTCCTATGAGGATGACGCGCTCAAACGCTCCCCTTGGACGCTGGACTGGCAATTGAGGTGTGTGAGATGCGGTTGCAGCTGTCGATGATCTTCAACGGCAGTTATCAACGACTCAATTGGCGAATTTTGAGCGAGCGACAACGGAGATGTGGTGAGAGAGCTGTGTTGGTGGTGAGTGGCAGAGGTACCGGGTGACGTTCGATGACGTCCACCCCACTTTGTTGACCGGCCCGGTTGGGTTTACCGTAGACCGGCACGGAGGTGCTTGGTGGGGCTTGTTAGGAAGCTGCACCTTGACAGGGCGGGGTCACTAACAGATAACATACCTACCTACTTATGTAGGCACCTACCTCTTGTATCTGGCTGGATCTCATACCTGAGTAAGTACATTGTCCCACGGCCCGGCAACCGAGGACCGCAGTCAAGAGCTCAAAGATGTTCCTGCCTTTGATGGCGTCTGTAATAGTTCCTGGGTAAAGTATCCAACTTGAGGTATACGTACCTGCAAAGTAGGCAGGCAGCTCCTCCCAAGCTCTAGCTGTGTTGGACTTGATATATAGATACTTCGTCTTCCTGGTATCTACCTCAGAGAACTTACAAGGCACAGAATGAATTGGTCTGGTCAGCCAGGCGCACGCTCCAGCTGTTCATCTCATCTTCTGTCAAGTCATGTAAGGAAAGGAAAGCTCAACTTGAGCTAGAACCTTGATTCCACTTACCCATTTGGGAGTATACGGTACTCATTTATAGGCCAGTCTTCAAAATATCACCAGTATCGGGCGAGCCTCGCTTCACTACTGGTCTCAAATGCATGGAACCTAAATCAAATAAGAAATCCCGATCCTACAGTAACAACCCTGGCAAACAGACCAGCGCAGGCCAAGCCGTCACTGCATCCCCCCGCGTTGATCTCGCCCGTTCGGATAGCGTAAGCGACCTGCATGCCGTCACGCTCCCGTGCCGCCTGCCAAATCATGGCCATTGCTCGCTATTCTATTTCCTTGCTTCTCCTCACCTTCCTTTCAGCTAGCACGCTGCAAATCTCCCCTTGGCGACAACGTAACAACGCAATGCCACAAGAATGACCAGCTATAATCCCCTCGACGGCGCCGTTGCCCGCCCATGCGGGGAAGCTTATTCTCACTTCACTCTCTCTTACCGACATTATCCCCGCTAAGCCAGCCGCCATTTCCCTCCTGCCAGCCATTATGTCGTCCGTCATCAGGTCCGTAGGCTCGGCCCTTGGTGACGAGCTCGGGTGTTTATTCTCTGCCTTTTCGCCCTGGTTCTATGCACTCAAATTGCCCTCTGCCCTGACCGCCGCCGTTGAGCTACTTCTCGTAGGCGCCGTCAATGTCACTGTCCCCGGTCCCAAGGAGGCGAGTCCCGTCTTTGATGCCTTTGTGAGCTACTCACTCGAGTTTGCCTTTTTCCCAGACTTTGCTGGTGCGTTTACTCCATACAAGACTCCCCCACAAAGCAAAACGTCACTCATAATGGTACGCTAGGAAACGCCTCGGCACCAAACAAGTTCTCAGACAACCTGCTGGCCAACTTGGGTAACCTACAAGGCGTCCGTCCCTACATCCGTGTAGGCGGGAACACCCAAGACTACGCCCTCTATGATGAATCTCTCCCCTACGCCGTGAACGGCACCTACGACTTCGCCAGGTCAAAAGACTACCCAACCACCATCCACATCGGCCCCTCCTTCTTTGAGTCCTACAGCACTTTCAAGGACACCAAATTCGCCCACGGCTTCAACCTAGGCCTGGGCGGCAACCGCTCAGAAGGATGGGACACCCTCAAAGCCACCGTCCCCTTGGCCTGCAAAGCCATTGGCAAAGACAACCTCGACGTCTGGGAATACGGCAACGAGCCGGACCTCTTCTCCACCTCGGCCCAGGGCCCCGTCCGCCCCTCGTCTTGGAACGAGACAGTCTACGTGGAGCAGTGGCTGAACGGCACCCGCGAGATCGCCGCCGTCCTCGCCGAAGCGTGCCCTGATTTTCCCAAACCCGTCTTCATGGCGCCCTCCAACGCCGGCACCGCCAACCGCCTCCGCGCACCAGCGCAGTGGGCCGCCGGCTTGAATACCGATGACAACGTCGCCCTCTTCTCGACACACAATTACATCAGCGGCGCCGAGAGCCCAGGGGTCACGCTCCGGGGTACACTGATGAACCACACCCGCACCGTGCAGTCCGTCCAGGCGCATGTGAAGGAGTACGCCAACATCACCGGCCGCTTCGACGATGTGCCTCCTCATATCTATGGAGAGCACAACTCGCTGTATAACCAGGGCAAGCCGGGGCTTTCCAACTCGTTTGGCGCCGCACTCTGGGGAGTCGACTTTAACCTCTATGCTGCCTCTCAAGGAATCAAGCGCGTCCATATGCACATGGGCACCGACTATCGTGTAAGACCTCCCCCTTCGCTCTCAACGGGGTTCATGCTGATATCTAACATCCACACAGTACCAAAGCTGGCAACCCGTCCACACTAACATAACCGCCCTCGGCACAAAAGCCCCTTACTACGGCAACGTCGCCATAGCAGCCTTCCTCGCCCCGTCAAAGGCCTCCCCCACGACCCCAGTCTCCGTAGCCCACATCCCCCTCCCATCCTCCGACCAAGAGACAACATCCGCTTACGCAGCCTACCATGGTGACACCCTCTCCCGCATCCTCGTCATCAACCTCAACCCGCACAACTCCACCGTCAACGGCACGGGCACGACGCCCGACCCGGACAGCAATCCCATTCGCGGGATCAAGGTGTACAGCTTCGCGGTGCCGTGGGCCAATGATTTATTCGCCAATGTGCGGCGGCTGGAGGCGAACGGGAGCGATGCCATCTCAGGGGTTACGTGGGATGGGTGGAGTTATAATTACGAGTTGGACGAGGGCAAGCCTGTGAGGTTGGGGAATGTTACTGTGGGAGAGACTGCGATTGTGAATGGGGGGAGGGTGACTGTTGGTGTAAGGGATAGCGAGGCTATTGTTGTTAGTCCTGTTTTGGGGTGTAGAGCGAAGAGGAGGTTGTGAGTATCGTTCAATCCCTGATACATCTCATGATAATTCAATTCATATATATACTACCTCTCTCAGACTATCCATCGCGATTCATCTCTACAAGCCGTGACACAATAATCCACAACAACCAAACAGCCACATCCCATACCACAGAATCAAGCAATACCACATAAAGCACCTCAAAGCACCTCACCTCTTCCCCCCAAACTGCCTTTCCACCTCCCTCGCAAACTCCCCAACCGTATCAAACCGCCACTCAAACCCAACATCCCCCTTCGTCTCCTCCCAATCCCCTCCCACCCCCTCCCCATCCTTGACATCGCCCCCTCTCGAGATCCAAACGCTCCTCAACCCAAACTTCTTCGCGGGTACGTGGTCGGCAGTCAAACTCCGCGCAACGTGCAATAGCCCCTCTCCCCCTTCATCATCCCACTGCACACCAAAGTCCTCCTTGACATGCTTGAACAAATAGGAAAAGTTGCCGTCGGCGGGTTTATAGCTCCCGATTTGCTCTGCTGTATACACCGCGTCAAACTCCACGGGCGAAAAGTGTTTTAGGGTGCGGGAGATGTTGGAGGCGTCGATGTTGGAGAGGATGATTAATTTATAATGCCTCTTCAAAATTTCCAACCCGGGGATCGTATCTTCGAAAGGGACCCATGTCCCAGGGAGCGAGCCAAAAGCCGTGGCCTCTTCTTCTGTGACATCTACACCGACTTCTGCTGCGAGGGTGCGGAATGTGGAAGAGAGGTTGAGGTCGTAGCGGAGGGTCGGGGAGGAGGATTGCAGGGCTGCGGAGAGGGTGTCGAAGCGTTTTGTGAGGGATGCTTCTGTGGGAGGCGTGTTTGCGCCGACGGTGTCGTTTGTGTTGGTGGTGGAGGATGAGGAGGGAGGAGGAGGGAGACGGGAGATGATGGGTTCGAGACCGGCGCGGAGACCGGATTCCCAGTCGATTAGGGTGCCGTAGCAGTCAAAGGAGAGGGCTTTGAATTTTGTGAGGTCTGGGTGGGTGGACATTTTGGGTAGATAATAGGGAGATGGATGGGTAGATGAGTAGGCAGGTAGGTAGGTGTAAAAGGGGATATCTTGCTTTGTAAGACTGGCGAGAGGAAGTTTTTCTCTGGTTGCGAACGAATTTGTCAATGACACTGATGCCCAGAACGTAAGATTTCGAGGAAAGGTCTCAATATTCAAGATGGAAGAAAAGAAAATGAAGAGAGTGAGAAAGTGAGAAAAAATCAACCTTTATAGCAATTCTCAGGATAACGCGCGTGCTGTAGTAGTGTAGTCCCAACTCAGCACCTCATCCTCAAGGGCGCGGATGACGAGCGGGGAGATCGCCACCTCGCAGCAAACCAGCACATCATCACCCTCCCCAAAGACCATCGCATTCGATAAACTACCCATCCATTCCTTCTTAGGCTATACGAATGAAAACTTCATAAGCTTGAAAGTATAGTCAACGGTAAGCAGTCAAATGGTAGCAAAAACCTTGAATTAAACAACGTCCTCAAAAGAAGTGTCATGGGTATCAACAATACCAATAAGCCTGCCTTTACACGCCATAATCCTACCCAATCGAATGTAAACCTCAAAAACCCCGTAATCGCCATTTGTACAGTTCAATTCCATCACCAATAATCCCTTCTCAGCGCCGAAACCACTTCACCGACAACCACCTAATTCAACCGCGGGCTCTTCCTCCTAGGCCCCAAGCTCGACGAAAATAACGAAGGGGGCACATTCTCCCGCCCCTCGATAGGAAGCAAGCTAGCATGCTTGCGGCCCTTCACCACGGGCCGCGTCGAGGTCCGCTTGCTAAACAGCAGCGGCGCCGTGTTCTCGTTGATGGACATGATGCTCGCCGCCGGGTCGAAGCCGTGGTTACCGGTCGTGTTGGGGTTCACTTCGCGAAGGCTCATGTTAAAGGGGGGCATCTCCGAAATCATGCTAAGGGCCGACATACGAGTCGACGTGCGCGCCGGCGGCGGTGACCGGGACGAGTCGTTTTCCGTGTCCGAGAAGACCATGGCCTCGGGCGCGGGCTTGGTGGGCGTCGCGGAATCGCTGAGTTCGGCGAGGAGGGCCTCGTGCGCTTCGGTCCGGGGCAGGTCGGTCGGGTACCGGTACTGGACCTTCATGGGCGTCTCTCCTGTCGGGCGGTACTCCTGGATGGTTGTCGTTTCAATGTCCTCGCGGAGCGCGGTCAATGGCTTAGACAATTGCTGGGTCAACGGGTCCAGAACTTGCAGCATCTCCTCGGTTTCGGTCTCCATCTCCTCGCCGAGGTCCTTGACGCGGTCAAACGTAGTCTTGAAGTGGCTCGAGATGTTGCCGAACGACTTCTCCACAGTAGACGACAAGCCCTGCATGGACTCGTTGTGGCGTTCGTGATGCGAGGCGTTCTCGGAACGAGCCCGGGTGACGAAGTCGTCCAACGCCTCCATTTGAACGTCAAGATCCTTCAGTTGCTCGTCCACAACACGAACAGTCTCGGCGTGAACCGACTTCGTGGTTGCCTGGATGGCCGTGCTGTGTTCCTCGGCGACCTAGTCTTTGGTCAGCATAGTGTGCAGTCATTCACGGGGCCAGTTCCACTCACAGTCCAGTCATCCTTCAACTTCTTCTTCATTGCGTCACGAGACTTGGCCACATCAACAAGGAAGTGGCTCTCCTTGGTATCCCACGCGCCCATATCCTCAGAATACTGGGTCACGGTATCTTGCAGCGTCACGTTCGTGGCCAAGACCTTCTTCTGCAGTTGCGCAGTCTTCTCGGCAAGGCGCGTCTCTTGAGTTGTCGCCTGAGCATTAATCAGAGATGCAATCTGAGTCAACAAATTCTGTCGGTCCAGTGCCGCCTGCTTCCTCTCCTCGTCCAACACTCGCTGCATCTGGGCCGAGGTGGTCTCGTTCTCCTCGATAACATTGTTGGTTGCGCTCTCGAGTTGTTGTCTGAGTTTGTCGGATTCACTTCGCTGTTCCGTGATGTGCTTCACGAGTTCCTCAAACATGCTCTTGAACTCCTTGCCCAGAGAGCTATACGAAGAGTGCAACTGCAGACATGTTAGTTTTCAAGACCAACCGAAGGTATCCATACTGTCTTACCTGGTTATGGAAAGTGTCGAGCTCGCTGAGGACATCTGCAGCAATGCGCTCCGCAGCACCAGCAATGGCATGGAGACTCTCTCCGACCTGCTGCTTGACGGTGTCGCGCACAACCTTGATTTCCTCGAGAACATCGTCCATCTCGTCCTTGGACTTTTCATTCTGTTCCAAAAGCTGCTTCCTCGATTCCGCAAAGGAGTCGAGCTGCTCGTCGAGGAACTGCTGGGTAGAAGACAGCTTTCCCAACTCTTCACTGACAAAAGCGTTCATGCGCTCAGAGATACCCGAGATGTTTTCCCGCTGCTTCTCCTGGAAACTCAGTACACGCTGCTCCACCAAATTCGTCACCTCAGACACTTCGGCTTGTGCTGTGCCCCATGCGCTTCGGTTGATGGATTGGAGCTCCGACTTTCGCTTGTTCTTCGCTCTGAGACCATCCACATCATGGACCGTCTTCTGCAGGGTCGCAATGAGCTCTCCACCAACTTCGGCCAGCTTCTCCTCGGTTTCCTGGTGAGCCTTGCGGAGGTGAGTCTCCTCGGCGAGGCTCCTTCTTGTGGCCTGGAGCACGACTTCAGTCTGTTCGAGAACTTCCTGAGTCTCATCGAGCTCGGCCTTGGTGCCTTCGTGGTCCTTTCGCAGCCCCATAAAGCTAGATGTCAGAGCGAAGAGCTCCTGCACCTTGTTCTTCAGGTTACCCTCGAGAGTCTCCATCTTGGCCGCCTGCTCCTCCATGACAATGCGTCGCGATTCGCTCTGGGCCGTCATCTCCTCGTAGCTTTCGTTGGAAAGGTAAACGCCGTTGCGCTGCCGGGTCGTAATCAGCTCGCTCTTGAGCCTCTCAATCTCGGTCGCGAAATCCCTGAGAAGCATCCTCTTGTTGATCATTGCGTTCATCTGCGGCTTGTTGCGGATATTCTTGGCTCGGAATGCATAGTCTAATGTTGAGATCGTCTCCTCGAGATTGCTCTTTGCCGGCGAAATGGTGGCAATGATACACGTCTTCGTCTGCCCACCCAAGGAGTCTTGCAACAGTCTGGTGAGCTTCGACTCTCTGTACGGAATATGCTGGCCCTTGTCAACCAACGCGTTGATGACTCGGCCGAGTGTCAAAAGACTCTTGTTGATCAGACCCGCCTCAGCAGCTCGCTTGTTCTCCGCCCCGGATCGTTGAATGTTCTCACTACCGGCCAAATCGACGAGGTTGAGCTTGCCGGCGCTAACGTAGTCGTCACTTCCATCCTCGCCCTTCTTGCGGACGTAGGCGGTGACAGTAAAGACCGTGTGACTTCGGGAGCTGAGATCGTTGCACTTTGTCGCCGCGACCTGGCGCTTCAAGCTTCCATCCTGAAGAACCTTGATACCCTCACCGGCGTTTCTAATGTGCCTCTCCTCCATGCCCTGCACCACTGTCGTCGCGTGTCTCCTTGATGTGTCGTCAAAGATCTTCAGTTTCGGGCCGTCCTCGACAGCGATCAGATCGCGTAATTCTTCGTTGTAGAGTTCGATGAAGGAGCACTTGACGCAGCTCTCGGTGTCGTCCACTTCGAGTTTGTTGAACAGCGCGTGCAGCGCTCGGGGGATGATGCCGGCATTATCAGAGAGAAGGCCGAGGGTTTCTGTCATGTCACCAGACATGGTGTATGTCTTGCCCGTACCGGTCTGGCCGTAGGCGAAGATTGTGCAGTTGAAGCCAGCGAGCATCTACATAATGTCAGCCAAGTCTCATTAGCCAGGTAACACCTAGGACGCACCTCATCCAAGATGGGCTTGACGGTATCATCAAAGACCATAGTCTGGTCAGCCGCCGCAGAAAAGACGCGATCAAAGTTATACGTCTTGTTGCTCAGCGCATTCGGACCGAGCTTCAGCTCGACATTCTTGCCCTTTGCGCCATCAGCCTGGACGACGACGGCGCTGTTCTCCTTGACCTCGCGGTCGTTGCGGCCTCTGCACCGGACGACGACGTTGATGTTGGTCTCCTGGCCCGGCGTATCAAAGTCGTACTCGCGCTCCTTACGCTTCGTCGCGTTGGTGGCGACCGAGGCGACGGATTCGGCGGGCGAGGCGGGACGTTGGGTCTGGGAAGGGCCATGCTGGTATCGCAAGTTCGAGGTCCGCGTTCCCGGTCGCACGCTCGAGCGAGCCGCGGCGCCGGTGCGCAGGTTCGACGAGGCCGTCCTCGCCAGCTCCCGTCTGGAGCTCATGATCGGGGTGCTAGTATTTCTTTTTTCGAGTGGTCGATGGTGGGTGTGGCAGGATAAGTGGTTAAATGAGTATACAATCCAAAATCGCAAGTAACAGCTCGCTGGGGAAAAGTAGGTGCCGTTTCGTGTTGAATGGTGTGAAAGTCGGAGCCGTCAAAAAGTGGTGGCAGTCGTCGGGATATCGTGTTGACAATTGCCAGGGTTAGTAAATAGAAGATGCGCGCTAAGTGGGGGCAAGCTCTGTGGTTGGTCTGCGGAGTCTGCCGTCACCCGGGCAACCGCCCCACCAGCTCATCTACCCACACCATTGTTTCCTCCCCGTCCTCACCGGTGTTTTGGTCCCATTTCTCACCGCTCACCGATTCCGAGGCACTCACCGAGACACATTGGGACTGAGACAAATGCCGTGCCTAATTGAGTACTCTACGTTATCTGTATTATGACATACCGAATCTCTTGCTTCCACCTGCATCATCGCACGATCTTCGTAGTATGTATGTATCATTATGTATATATAGAGCTTCCCTCACGGAAATAATAATATCACATACCCTATCCTCCTTCCCTGCAGGCGGAGGGATAAGAAGCCCAGTCCTCGAACGTCATCCATCCCGCGATGTAAAGGGGAGGAAAAAATGAAAAACAGTCGCTATAAAAAATCGCACTCAAGCGGACAAAAGTCGAACTGAAAAATCCCCGTCTTCCTCATGCTCTCTCTCTCTCTCTCTCTCTCTCTCT
>JFBX01000861.1:27404-106778 GCA_001563135.1 Colletotrichum simmondsii
TAATGAACAAAATTGTTTCCTACAGACCTACTGGGGCAGTGGCGGTGGGCGGTGTGTGGATGAAGATGGTGTTGGTAATTGTGGAGATGAAAGGGGTGCCTTGGTAGCTGCCTTGGCGGGAAGGAGGTTGACGGATACGTTTGCTTGAATGCTTACGCACCTCCTATCCCCTTCTGTTGCTGATGGCTCGCAATCCACCTACACTTGTGTTCTTCAGGGACGTGACATCATTCTCATTTTCATACTCTACATAATCAACATCAGTAACACAGTCTGATACATCAAAGCAGCGTAGAGGGACAGATTATTATAGCTCTAGGGAACATCAGGGGAACTCGAGTTAGGTATTTTGTGCGCTCCTAACAAGGGCCTATTGCCAGCATCGCCACCTTCCTTCCCATTCTTCCAAGCTTTCGTCCCACTCCTTCAGTGTCCAAATTCATACAAAGAATCCAACGCAGAGCCCATCCCGTATACCTGGCGGGCCCGAAAGGGGAAAAAAAATCACCAACAACAAAAGATGGGCGTAGATGGTCTCTCGCATTTAGGGTGACCTGGGGTATCGGGGTATCTCACCCTAACCAAGTTAAGCGTGAACAGGGGACTTGTACTCGGAGAAGAAACGCTCGTGGATGCGGCCCATGTACTCGACTAGGGCGGGCTTCTCACGGATGAGAGCAGCGTGGACGGGGTTGCTATGTCGCGTTATGTTAGCTCTTTGTCTCTTCTACCCTTCCACTTGCGTGCGAGTACTTACACAGTGGTGCCGAGGACGGTAGCAAGGTTGCCGTAGACGATGAAGTCAGCCTCAGATGGACGCTGTCCGCCCAGGATCCAGAAAGGCTCTCGGGACTCCCGCGAATCGAGGCTCAGCTTCGACAGCGAGGTCTCGCAAAAGCCGTTCAGGGACATGATAACGTCGGTGGCGAAGGCCTTGACCTCTTCGTCAGAGTAGCGGCCAACACCCTGGAACCACAGCTGCGAGTTGACGTAGCCGCGAGCCGCCTGGGTAGAGATCTGCTTGGCGCCCCAAACAAAGTGGGAGAAGGGGCCGTCGTGCCACATCATCTCGTATTGGCCACGCCATCTCTCATACAACTGCGTCGAGCGTTAGCGTAGGCTCCTGTATCCTTTCCCGTTCCTGTTTCGGGTTCTCCTTACAATGAGGAAGTAAGCGCGGTCCTCCAGCATAGCTCGGATGCAGGCATCCTTGGCTTGGTCGGAGGGAGAGAGCTCCTTGTTGAGATCCTGGAGCTTGCCGGTCTGCACAAGACGCTTGATGATAAATTGCGACTCGCCGACAAGCTCGTCCGAGTCGGCAAGCTTGACGTAGGGCACCCGGTACTTGGGTGCCTGGAAGATGTTGGCAGCGCGGTCTACGTGCTGAATACCGGCATGGCGCAAACGAAGACGCAGTTGAATTGAAAAGGGCGTGTATCCATACTGGCCGGTAGGACGATCGAAGCTGTAGATGATCAGGTCGTGTCCAACTCCCTTCTCCACTGCGGCCTCGTCCTCGGCAGCTTCTCTAAGCTTGCGCGGGAGGTAGCGCTTGAGAGCCAAAGCATTCTGCTTGGTGTTCTGGGCTCCTGCCGGTGCGGTCTTCTTTGCCATGATGCGAACGAGGGGGGTATATGGGTATCTTTGGGGGGTATCTCTGGGTATTCAATGAATAACTAACTGTTCTATGCTGCCGTAGACCACAGGAGGCTTCTAGCTGTATTATTTATTGTTTTCGATACAGCTTCGAAGGTGTTCGACACGGGCGGCCAGCTCGGAGCTGCTGGAGCTTTACAACATGGTAGGTGCTGGTCGCAATGCAATGGAAGCCCTTGGCTCCCGAAACATGGCCCGAGTCAGACCGCCAAGTAAAGCGAGGACAAAGCTGAAAAATCCCAAGTCTGTCTTGCATGAATGCAAAATCAGATGGATTATTGCAAGTGGATGGAATAGAAGCCTCGCAAAGTGATAGTCTGATATTAGCCACGTCATAGCTGTTCCATGTTGAGTTGGTGGACAAGCCTAAGAACGAGGCTAAAAAAGGGATGCGAAGTGGTGGTGTCTGAATATGCATCTGGATTTGAGCATAACCCCAACTTGTTCGTAGGGATATCGTGGCCATTCTGTAGCCTCGTCTTCCCGGCCAATTTTGGAGCTCCGTGGCCGTTGCAATTCCTGCCCGCTCAATCGCCAAACCACCTGACCCCAGGTTTATGCCCAACTCAAACCTAAAACACAGTCACCGTGTTAACATGATCGTTCTTGAGTACCTCAAACACGAGGCCGGGGAATCCAAATAGAGTAGTGGTTGAATCGTCGCTGCCATCAAATCTCTTGGCGCCACTGTCCTCCCAACCTCCGAGAAATTCGCAGCTGCTGCCGGGGCTATCACCCCACCCCCTATTGAGCACCATGCCTCTTTGGGGGGGTCTGAAGTCGCCTTCAGGGTACGCGCTGTTCCACCGTTCGTTCAGTCTCTCTTTAATCTCGGTGAACTTGGTCTCTGAGTTTGCCGCCGCACCGGGAGAGCCATCGTCAAGATAGCTAACTTCCCAACGGCAGCGACGGTGTCTGTTGAACTCATATGATCCAGGTACGTTACCATGGAGGACTAGTTTCGTAGCAACCAGTCGATCAGGAGACTCCGACTTGATGGGCTTTCCTGGCGACACTTGAGACTCGTGTTGCGAAGGTGGTGGTCTTGATGGGGGCGAGGGGGTAGACACCAACACATCAAATCCTAAGTAGAAGTAATTGTAGAAACATTCGCCAGAAACGTTTCCGGCGATGTCTTCTTCGATGGCTTCATCGTTGGAATCGTCTGAGCCAGTGTTGGCAGATGATTGGTCAGTGTCAGTGAGATCGTCTGGCCGACTCAAGTCAGCGCCGTTTGACCGAGCTCTGCTATGGCTCGCCGTCCGAAGCTTGTGTATTGTCATCCTCTGGTCGTTCTTCCGATAAGTAGCGTTCGGGGGGCCGAGCTCAGCGATCAACTCCTGTGGGCTCGTCTCTCCCAGGATAATCCAAAGGGACGAGTTGGTCCACTTGCGGAACAACTGGAGCTTCCCACCACCATGGATCTTGACCAGCGAGATTTCGTCGGGAACGACATCCTTCCCCCTTGGAAGAACGGGAACCGTTTTGACACTCGGGAGAACCTCTGTCCAAAGGCTCTCTCGAGCTTGGGCCCACGAGTCTCCGCTGAAGACGGCCATGGATGTGGGCACCTGGCTTGTCGCAGCAGAGAGGAGTGACACTACATCCTTATTGGGGGAGTATGCGGATTCGGCCAGTCGGAAGGTAAAGGCAACGCCAGGGTAGGACAGTATGTAGTTACCCAGGTTATCGGAGGAATCGGGTGTAGGGGGTATGTACTCTCCACCGTAGGTTGGTCCGAGCAAGCGATGGTAGATTTGTCGGAAGGTTGGGCCGGAGGTAGATTCTCCGGGAACTGGAGACGATGGCGGTCCCTGCGCGTTGGCGGGTTTGACGAGATCACGGTCCTTAAACGTGACATGATTCTTTGTGAAGTCGACAATCTCTATCAGACGCAGACGTTGCTCCGGACCGTCGAATCGTAAGCGTATGCCGTTGGCGGGGAGACTGAGGGTTACGGGCTGTTGGACGGGCTGCTCGCGGGAGTAGGCAAGATCGAGTTGTGGAAAGCGTTGCGGTTCGGCCTTCAGTCGCGTCAAGACATCATGCAAGGACGCTCCAAGAACTAAGCGACAAGCAATAGAGTTAGCGTCCGAGAGCTTACTGCAGCAGGCAGAGTTAATGCAAACCGAGAAATCCCAGAGCTCGTCCTGGGTGCAGTTGCGCAGTGAAGAGCGACATGATGAGCAATCGGATCGGGGCTCAGCGCGGGGTCCGCCAAGTGTTCAGGGCGGTGTTGTTGCAGGAACTGCGTTGGGTTCTAGAATGGATATGGTGGCATGAGATGTGGCTACTGGTGGTTTTGGTAATGTCTTGCGCAGAGAAGATGTGTATGAGGGAAGAAGTGTACTCCGAGAGCCAGCAGTAGAGACGGCGCAAGTTGTTCTCCTGTCGTTGTTCACGGGTCCGTCAGAGGGGTTCATGTGATGCTGCAGCAGTGACAACGGACTAGCGGGGCGTGGGGTCGGAATTAGACGTCACTCGCTTATCAGAGGTACAAGGTACGAGATAGCACCGTTTGAGCAAATCAGAGTCGTCGATGGCAGGTGAAGCAGATCCACCGGGCATGCAGGGGCCATGAGCTCTTATCTAATCGGCCAGCAAGCTCCAGCAGAACACCCCAGTCAGGAGTCAGGACGTACCTAGTAGGTAGGAAAGTTGCAGACCTGAACCAGTGGAGGATGGGGAAGCTGTTGGGGACGATTGAGCTTCCTTCCGCCGCAAGCACGACAAGGCACGATCCAGGTACCAGTGCAACTCAGATTTCGGATATACTTGGAAGGCAACATTGGAGAAAGTGCTTGCCAAGAAAGATATTTTCAGCCCGTGTCAACATATCTTTTTGCCCCAGGTAACTACATCTTTGAACTATTGGCAGGCGCGGGGAAGACAGCCAGCGTAGCATCAACATCATCTCAAGACTGTGCCAACGCAACCTCTTGGCTCGTCGGAGAATCGCCTTTTCCATCTGCTTGCAAGGTTTCTGCAACATTATGGACTTCTTCTGTACACGAACGCCAGCCAACAGAAGCTAATGGACAGAGCTTGCCAGAGATCAGGACACTTTGTATGCCACCGGACATACCTCCGGAAAGTCTCTACAGTCCCCTCACACGAGGCTTCCGGCGTCTCCACCGGCTTCCCTACTGTCTCCGCATAGAAACTGTCTCGTCTCTGCAACAAGTGTGCTTGCGACGGCCAGCAAGATGCTTCATTCGGTAGATTTCGCTTTCTCTCGCCTGAAGTTGAGCACGGAGAAGCCTCCAAGGCCTGATGCCCACGGACCGTCGTTCGACGAACTCTCACTCTGTTTCACCTATTCTTATTAGTTCAATCTACTTCTCTACAAGGATGGACCACAGCATCGCGCATTTCTCACGCCATTCGATCAATCTCCTGGCCAGTCCTCCCACCACTACGGCTCGCTCGGAATTGGCATCGACTTACGAAGAAATGTGTGTACGCCCCTCTGTGATCATTAGTGAGCCTGAACTGGATCACAGGCCGTTTCGTCCGCCTTTCACCATGCTATTCCATCAACCTCATACTTAGAGCCTTAGCGTTGATGCCACTGTCTCAAGCAGTGTCTTGACTCACTCTTTATTTCCAATAATCGAGGGGAACCTAATTTGTTGCTTAGACCCATAAAGTACATCAACAGAAGCGCAGAGCATCAATGTTCAACATACCGCCTCATGTCCACCTCTCACTGGTATTATGCTACGATGGTCGGCTTGCCACGGGACTCGTACCTCGTCTTCGGATTCGCCCTGCCTTTTGATTGACTTTGCTGCGCCCCTCGGAAAAGACATGGAGAGCGGTTCTCGGTTGGAGCAGTGAGGGCTACTACTCTTCAGTTATCAGAACTAGAGTCCAGTGAAGCCTCACAAGCCCCGGAACTCACGGCCTTCTTGTCTGGTTATGTCTGGGCGTACACTTATTCATCTATAGAAGCAGCTGTAGCAGCTAGCCCTCAGCAAGCTTGTCGATACCTCTACCCCCAACAGACCGACACGGGATCAAAGTCTTGTAAATCCGTGACGAACAAGATGGTGTAGTCGACAGCTGGATGTGACTGGAATCCAATCTGCAGAAGTGAGTAGATGACCGAGGGTGAGCAAACGACCTTCCACGGGCCCGACTAATCCCATCAAGCACTAGCATGGTCATCGGACCCAAACCGTGCTTCTTCGATGGAGTTATGGGATCAGTATCCACGATGAACCTGAGCCTTGTCGCTCGGTCTCGTCGCAATTGTCGATGTTAGAGTGCTTCTTTGCATCTTCTGGACTACAATACTTCAGGCGATATTCGTCAAAACTTGCAAGAATCACGGCGTCCCCGGTCCGGGGTATCTTGCATTTCTTGAGGTCCGCAATTTACTACGCTAGGTAAGATCATGCCGCCAAGTAGGAAAAAGCAATCGAAACGTCTGTGAGCTTCTCTCTGGTCATTCCCCCCAGACAGATATTTCTACTGACTTCGTTATAGCAGGTCGACAGCTTTTACAGCACAGGTGCCGGTTCCACAATCTCCGCTTGACTCGACTCTTCAAGAAAACGCGGGATTGCCCTTCAGTGTCAATATGATTCGGTTTTATTCTTCAACTTGAAGTACGACGATGGATCTTGCAGATCGATGCCGGCGTCAGTGGACAGTTTCAAGACGACAAGTGGGCCGACCGTGCGATCACGCACAGATTATAGCCTCAAAAGTCGCATGCACCATTCACTTGCCTTCCACTCTCTGGGCCACTGAAATCGAATCCCGTTGCATAGCTCAACATCGACTTCGAATTCATGCCCAACGTAGGCGCTTCAATGCCCAACAGTATCAGCGCTTGTATGCGGCAGGCACAGCTTAGCAGGATCTCAGATATCCCAGGGCTTAACATGTCGGCACAATAGATTCAACGACGTCACGCCGTGGAATGAAGGAGCATGACCCATCTCTACGTCCGAAAACATTGTCCGGCGTAGCAAGTTGAGCACCTAGGAGGGATCGCGTCCTCGTTGAAGAAATCAGGCCGCTATGAACGGCTTCCGCCTAAGCTTGCCTTGAGGCAGTCTCATCCGCGAAAAGCCCGCCTCACTCTTTGTGCCAAGATGTGTCAAAGTTTGATCTGATATCTGAGAGCAACTGCCGTCGGCGACAGGGTCCACCTCCTGCAGTAGTGCAACGATGCTCCGCAACGTGAGTCGGCCACGCCGTCTCTACGAACGGCGTGTCGACTTCGAGTCCTTGGAATTACGTTGTGGTAAGCAAACTGATATGTATTGGCAGACGTTCAAAGCTAGCGAGCGCCAAACTAGTACTCGATGAGTTGAGTGTTAGTGAAAATGGCTCACGAGTTGGCATTCAGACTTCCATTTATCTCGGGTTGCCGTCATTGAACAGAACCCAATGGTACATCTCACAATGTAGATACGATAAAAACCCATCACTAATGATGAGTCCTTGCCATCGCACCTTATACCTGGAAAGCATGTTTCTACTTGGCCAAGCAGACACCACCGACAAGCGTAACATTCGAAAAATCAGGAAGTAGATAGATCCGAATCGAGGTATGGTAAGAGCAGCTTCGAGCACACGATGTCTTCGATGTAATGCATAGGGCGAACGCAATGAAGCCAAGTCCAACCTCTTCATTCACCGTCTACTCATCAGAGCCGGAATTCGTTCATGTGATGTGGTTTTCTCCCCGAGCGAAGAATCAAAATTCATGCCGCTTTTGCCGCTTCTGATTCGCGGGTTTAAAGGTGTAGCCCTCTCAACACTGTGTCGGTGGTGTCGACACGGGAAAGGATTCAAGCGATGCTGACTATACCTTGAATAGGTAGGTGAGTAATGTATGTCAACGGGGGCCTTCAACCCTGCTCTTCCCCTCAACGTTTTTCTGTCTTGCCATGTCATCGCTACTCGGCCCCGAAAAAGATCTCTGCAGCGCAGTCTCGAGGAATAACCACAATGAACGTCAGAGATGCCAGCCTAGCCTCTCACGATGCAGACTTCATCGTAGAAGCCTTCGACTCGACTCTCGTGCCGCTCGCGGCTATGGGCAGCGGCGCGATGTGGGGATCGCAGCCATTTAGCCAGAAAGACGGCTTCGTCGAGGAGAACCTGAAGGATGTGGCGACGTCGGAGAGATACCAGACTACCGGCGAAGGCGATGCATTGCGAATCTTCATCGCCGAAATCGAGGTTGCGTCCCCGGCGGCGACCGGAGCGATTACCCCGCACGATGCCGGGCAAGACGTGCCGGGCCTCCGGTACAGGACCGCCGAGGACGGGAAGCGCTACGTATCCGTCGGCGCCGCGTTCGTGCGCACGAATTGGCTTCCGGGCCATGTCAGGGGGCAGTTTGACAAAGAGGAGAAGATTCGTGACGAATTGGAGGGGAAGAAGGAGGGCTACGTGTACCTCGATGTGATTGTCACGGATTACAGGACCGGGCGATATCGCAAGGGCGCTGGAGAGGCGCTCATTCGACGGGCCAAGGAGTATGGGGTAGAGGAGGGCATGCAGGTGCTTTATGTTGATGCGTGGGCTGGGAACGAGAAGAAGTTGAACAGGTGAGTGCGGCAGAGGACTGATTCGAGATGTTACGGTTGTTTCTAATGACGGAGAATAGGTTCTATGAACGGCAGGGGTTTCTTGTCGTTGGCGACTTTACTTTTGAGCGTACTGATAAACCTGCTTGGCTTGGTACGCTTCTGCGTCTGGATTTGTCGACGATTTAAGGACATCAAGAATGAACAGGCGCATCTACGATTTGCGTCGGGACTGTTGACGAGACACCAATGAAGATCTCTCACACTAGGCCAGTTCACAAGTTGCGTGTATGGTACGTTGAAATTCCAGCTCCGCCTCTGGGCGAAGGTCAATAAACGTAGCGTATCATGTACGGGATCGGAACATTGCCTCGCGGGATGGCTATCTAGTAGTGGTGTCTGGGTTTCTATCAAAGTGGGACTCGGTCTGAAGGTCTCTACTAGAACCAGGCCCAAAGAGAGAGAATGAGAAAAGAAAAAGAAGGGAACAAAAAAAAAGGACCTCGATAGGGAATTGAACAAAAGGTTAGGTTGAGTGAGGCTCGAGGACTTTCGGGTTAATACAAAGACTCCCCCCTCATACCCCTCGGCCACGTTCCCCTTGCGCCTCTTATGACAGGAGGAGAGAAAATTTGAGTCAAGTACCCTTCTTTTCAGGGAGTATTCTACTCTCTTGGATGGATCGTACGAATACACGACGACACCCTTCTCATGTGAAGGTACTCCCGGCTGCAAGCCTTTATAGAGAGGCTCAACTGCTGACCGCATTCAGGCTAAATAGAACCTCAATGTCACCACCCTCCACGTGGATTTTCTCCAATCTTTACAATCTGCCTATCATGAGCTTGATGTGGTGAAGGAGAGATTTCCAGAAATGATGTTTCCGTTGACCCGGGAAATGGGGAACGTTACAGTCATGTACTGAATGAGGTAGCGGAGACTAACTGGCAGCATCCCCGGGAGTCCCCATTCGAGTAGCATCACTACTTCCCAATTCAGGGTCCGGAGACACACATAGTATTCGGTCCGTAGTCTTTTTATTCTACGAACACCGTAGACCGGACCATGTTTGAATGGCAAGCTGGGCTCCAAAGCGCAAGCGGAAGACTTTTGTCATGTTCAATCGCTGACTGACGGCCTCAAACGGTCGAGTAACAGCCGACGAATACCCTCCAACGAGGGAAACATTGATGGGACTCGAATCAGGAATAGTAAAAGCTCTACAGCCCAATTCTGGCAAATTTCAAGAATTTGTGTTTCTTCAGAGCCCCGAAATTGTTGGTAGATGGAGATGACGACGCAGCCACTAGCCCGCAATTCTTCGGAATCATTGCGTCCGCCGCCCACTTTCGCAGACATCAATGGGGAAAGTTGCATGTATAAGATGATACCCATGGCCTAACATCCAAAGACACGAAGAACAGCTGTTCTTCACCATTTCGGGTTCAAAAACCCACCCACTACAGTTTGCAACAGAGCGAGAAAAAGGGAAGAGATCCAACTTCACAATGAGGCCCCTCACCCTCCTAACCACGGCCCTCACAGGCCTCCTCGCCCCCTCCCTCGCGAGAGCCGCCTCCCTCCAACAGGTGACCTCCTTCGGCGCCAACCCGTCGGGCGCAAAGATGTACATCTACGTCCCGGACAAGCTCGCCGCCAGCCCGCCAATCATCGTAGCAATCCACTACTGCTCCGGCACCGCGAGCGCGTACTACTCTAACACGCCCTACAAAGGGTACGCCGACACCTACGGGCTGATTGTCATCTACCCGGAGTCGCCGTACTCTGGCACGTGCTGGGACGTCAGCTCGACCGCGTCCCTGACGCATAACGGCGGCGGGAACAGTAATGCGATTGCGAACATGGTGACGTATACGCTTGATAAATATGCCGGTGACAAGAGCAAGGTTTTCGTGACGGGGACGTCTTCGGGGGCGATGATGACGGTGAGTTTCCATTTTTTAAACAGTAGCTTTTGTCGAACGACATGTATAATAGGGGAGAGAGCCTCTCCATCTTAAAAGTGACATTCTGCTAAAATCTAGTAAACTTAGAACGTCATGGCAGCAACCTACCCAGAGCTCTTCGCCGCCGGCATAGCCTACTCGGGCGTCCCCGCGGGCTGCTTCTACACCGGCACCGTCAACGGCTGGAACTCGACCTGCAGCCAGGGCCAGTCCATCGCCTCGCAGCAGGCCTGGGCCCAGACGGCGCTCAACATGTACCCCGGTTACAGCGGCAGCCGGCCCCGGATGCAGATCTACCACGGCAGCGCCGACACGACGCTGTACCCGCAGAACTGGAACGAGACGATTAAGCAGTGGACGGGCGTGTTCGGGTACAGCCTCACGCCGCAGCAGACGCTGCCCGGCACGCCGAGCGGGCAGTATACCAAGTACGTGTACGGGCCGAACTTGGAGGGGATTTACGGGACCGGGGTCGGGCACAGTGTGCCTGTTATGGGGGCTGAGGATTTGAAGTGGTTTGGGATCACGGTGAGTTTCCTTTCGTTTTCCGCGTTCTCTTTTCCCTTGTCTGTTTCCAGGGAGGAGGGTGAAGTATTTGCCGAGTCTGACTGACTGACGTTCGCAGGGCGGCTCAACGCAGCCGGGAACAACGACGCAGACCTCGGCGGCACCACCGGCGACGTCGACGGCGAGCGCGCCGCCGACCGGAGGGTGCACGGTCGCGAGGTGGGGCCAGTGCGGCGGGAGCGGGTGGAGCGGGTGTACCGCATGCGCGAGCCCGTATACTTGCCAGGCCGCGAACCAGTGGTACTCTCAATGCCTTTGAGCGGTTGTCATGGGCTGTTGCAGACGAGAAGGCAGGTAGAGGTGTATTCGGATCCTATATTGCAGAGTATGAAAGCAAGTCAAGGCAAATCCAAGAAACGGCGCCGATGTGGGGCCGTCGGTCTTCCGGGATGTTGTGTCCAAGTCTCTCCTCCGGTCGACCGAGCTTTTTGAGCCGAACGGTTGCCGGGAGAGTGTTTCCACTCTTTCCAGATAAGGCTACTTGATCAAACTTAATTTTGAGGGGTTTTCCCTTCTTCCATGGCCGAAATCAGCTGTTTTGAATGACTCTCGTCCCTGCAAAAAATGCATGTAGAGGCGTCGTCGGCCGTATTCCGACCCTTGTCTAAGGCCGAGAAATCGGCCTTTACGCCATGCACAACAAGCGTGCTGCACGAGACTTGCTCTAGCTCCGACCGGGAGACTGGTAGCTTGCTTGGATGCGTGCAATGATGCCACGAAACTTCCCAATACTGTTTAAATATTTGGTAAAATCTCGGAGTGAAAGGCGGGAGGATGACCGCCGCAGGGTATTGCGTGATAGCGGAGAGACATCGCGCATTGGTTGCTTGGCAGAACCCGGCTCACCACTAACCTCGCAGAATGAGACGACGAGAGGAACATAGTCTATCGCATCCTTCGATAACGACATTTTGATGGGATCCACTACAGTTATTGATGCGATGGAAGCTACGAGGTTAAAGATCGCAGGTGTTCGCTGATGGCTTCCCTTTGAGACATGCTCTACACGTGCCTATGTGAAATCTTTCCGGCGGACTCTGTACACTTACACCTCAGGAAAGTGTACTTGATCGTAGTTTTCGATCAACGAAATCACCCAAGTCATGGCCGACGAAAAAGGGGTCGAGCCCAAGGTGACGTCCGCGTCCAAGGGCAAGACCGTCTCGGAGAAGAACGCCGACGTGACGCTGCGGCTCCTCGAGCAGCATGGCGACGAGTTCGGTCCCATGACGCCCGAGATGGAGAAGAAGATTCGTAGGAAGCTCTACCTTCGCGTCATGACTCTGCTGTCGGCCATCAACATCATGCTTTTTGTAAGTTACCATGACGAACCTAGGTTCATGTGATGAGCTACTTGGCTAACAGTGTCTTGTTCCCAGGTTGACAAGTCCACACTCGGTTACGCAGCTATCTTGGGCCTCTTCGAAGAGACAGGTATCAGGCAGGCCCAATACAACAACTTGAACACAATGTTCTACGTCGGTAAGCATACTTCACCTACACATCCCCCTTTCGCCTACACAATAACCCTTCCAGCGAGAAACTGACACGAACATTCCCATCCCTAAAGGCTACCTAGCCTTCCAATGGCCAGGCCACATCCTCATGCAGAAGCTCCCCTTTAGCAAATACGTAGCCATCACAATCTTCATCTGGTCCGTCCTCATCTTCCTCCACTGCGCAGCAACCTCCTACGCCGGTCTCATCGTCCTCCGCCTCCTCCTCGGCGCCGCCGAGGCCACAATCGTCCCCGCAATGGAAATCACAATCGGCATGTTCTTCAACCGCCGCGAGCAGTCCTACCTCCAGCCCGTCCTCTGGATCACCTGCCAGGCCGCGCCCCTCGTCACCGGCTTCCTCTCCTACGGCCTCCTCTACGCCGAGGGGCCCGTCCTCCCCTGGAAGCTCCTCCACATCGTCACCGGCGGGCTCACGCTCTTCCTCGCCGTCTGGGTCTGGTTCGAGTACCCCTCCAACCCGGCCGAGGCCCGCTTCCTCACCCTCGAAGAAAAAATCCACGTCATCCGCCGCGTCCACGCCGCGCAGCAGAGCTCCATCGAGCAGAAACGCTTCAAGCGCGAGCAAGTGCTCGAGACCCTCCGCGACCCGGTATCCTGGCTCTTCGCCCTGCAGTCCTTTACGCTAATGTACTCCAACAACCTAAACTACGGCCAAAAGAACCTCATCACCACCTCCATCGGCATCAAACCCCTCGGCTCGACCCTCGTCGCCGCGGCCGGCGGCGCCTTCGGCATCCTCTGCTGCGTCGTCGCCACCCTCGCCCTCCGCCGCTGGCCCAGCAACCTCGCCCTCCACGGGACCCTCTGGTGCATGCCCGCCGTCGCGGGCGGCATCGCCATGGTCACGATCCCCTGGGACCGCAAGATCGGCCTCCTGGCGTGCCTGATCCTCGCGGCGGCGACGTACGGCGTGACGTACATCATCGCTCTCGGGTGGACGACGTCCACGGCGGCGGGGTACACCAAGAAGCTGACGCGGAACGTCATGTTCATGCTGGGGTACAGCGTCGGCAACCTCGTGTCGCCGCAGATCTGGGTGCCGGCCAACGCGCCGCGGTTTTACGGCGCGTGGGCGTCCATGATCTCGGTGAGCTGGATCGGGACGCCGGTGATTTTGTGGGTTATTCGGTTCATACTCGTGAGGCGGAATAAGGAGCGGTTGGAGTATATTGCTGGGCTGAGCGAGGACGAGCGGGATGGGTGGGTTGAGCAGGTTGACGAGGGCGGCGAGACGATTCGGGTCAAGGTCGATTTGGCGGTTTTGGATCTGACGGATCTGCAGAATAAGCAGTTTCTGTACCCCATATGAAGGGGTGAGGAAGTAATTCCTCGTAGTTGTCAGCGTCTTTGCGAGGACTGTTGAATGTCAATCATACTGCCGTAAGGCCTCGTATCAATCTCTCAACTGTCTCAATCGTTCTATTCCCTTTGGCTCCAACTGTGGTTTGCTGAGATGTAGCTCGACTTGGAGACTTGAAGGTTAAATTTGAGCTTATCCAGTCGCTCATAGAGTTCCTCTCAAATCAACAAACAGGAAGCTGTTTATGGGCTTATCAAGAGTCAACATGCGATCCATGAATTCTTCAAACGGTCGACACTCTGTGTTAGCTGTTTTAATTGGGTATACATAGCCGTATTACTCTAGTAGGAGACTGTCATTGCCAATTGCTCAGAGGAGCCACATAAAGAGACTTCGCAAACTGGCTCTAGTTCATGTGGATTGGTCAATGGTGCGCGACTCCTATTCATCGACATGAAGTCTTGAAAATGTGTGGAAAATAATGGACACTTCTAAGGAAATGTGCATGTCGAGGGATCAGAAGGAAAAAGTTGTATTATTCAGTTCTTAACAAGCCGTTAATTTGCTACGACATCTATGCCATGTCCATTCCATGCCTGATAACTCCCGGCTCGGCATTGGAAAAGGAGTAGTTTAAAACAAGGTTTCTGTATGACCTTGTTCGGTGAAGAATGTGACAAAAAGGGATGAATGTAGAATCTGGAACCAAAAAAGCGGATTTCCTTTGATACACGGGCTCAATTACACACGATATGAGCCATGAATAGAGAGAAATCGAGGGCAACCAAACGCCAGCCTCACTCGACTCTCTTCTTGCCCTCCTCGGCATGAAGATATCTCGCCGTGCTGAGGCCGCGCTCGTGACGGGCAACAAAGGAGCCAAGGACGGAATCTTTCCGGGCCTTGGACATGTGCTCGGCGTAGCCCTCATTGGCCCACGGTCTGGGGTTGAGCTTGGGCCAGTTGACCTGAGATAGGTTGTCAGCTGAATTGAACATGGACAGGAAGAAGGGGCAGCATGATGGCTGTAACTTACGTAAAGCATGCCGTGGCTAAAGACGAAGCTGGCAGACCAGACGGCGACGGCGAGCCAGAAGAGGATGAAGACACGGATAGTGACGACGGCCTCGCTTTTGGAGAAGAGACCGACGAGAACGAGGAAGATGCTGAAAGCTAGGAGGTAAGGGACCGACTGGATGAGAATGGGACGACGGTCGGCAAAGACGAGGGAGCCTCCAATATTTGCGGTACCGGGGAGGAACACGCCCAGGAACAGGTCGTACGAGTCCTGACGGGGACCGTCGAAGAAGTTGTTCTTGAAGTAGCGGGTGACGCCGATGCGGGCGTCCTGGAGGGCGCCAACCTTTGTGCGGTTGCCGGTGCGGGTGACGTCTGTCTTCATGGCGCCGGTGCCAGAGTATGAGTTGGACACAACATCGGCGTTGTCGGCCCAGAGGTTGCGGAACATATGCTCAAAGGCTGGATCTTCGTCGCGGAAGGACGAGCCGCGGGACATCAAGCCCATCTCCTCGAAGATGCGGTCCAACATGTGGCGAGCAAACATGGACTGCACCACGTTTGTGCGGTCCAGGCAGTCCATGCAGTTTGTGCGCATGACACTGGTCTGGTAGCTGCGTGGCTCGAGACGACCGTCGTTGGATCCCGGCATATCCACCGCACGGAAGTAGCCCTGGTCCTGGAGGGCCTCCTGCAGCTTCTCGACGAGGGCGTATGCGCGGTGCATCTTCATGCCCTTGGTCTCGTGGTGATAGTCGAAGTAGATGTAGTGCAGGCGGTCAAACTCGACGGCGCGCTTCTCAGGCTGGATCGTGGTGAACTTTTCGTCCGTGATGCGGTCACCTTCGGTGCGCTCCATCGGTGACGATACGAGCTTCTCAACCATTTGCTCGTATGAGTTCTTGACGCGCTGCTCGCGACCCTTTTGGTTCACGAGGTTGATGAGGTAGTTGTCGCCGTACAGACGGATCTGCTCCTCGAAATGCGCCTTGGCCGCCGGCAGAGCGCTATCGATGCCGCGGACCTGCAGCTTGGGAACGTAGCGGAGGCTGTTGATCTCGGCCCAGTAGGTGGGCACACTGCCGCGAGTCTGGACGTAGGACATGATCTGGGTCTCCTTCCCGTCGGCGCCGTACTTGCCGCTCTGCATATCGCTGCTGCCGGCAAAGCCGCCCATACCACTGCCCGAGTCATTGAAGATGGTGATCTGTTCCGTCTCATTGTAGTTGGCAGCGTGGCCCTCGTCGTCGACTCCTCGAGTGAAATATCTGGTACCGCCGCGGTGTCTGGATCTACGGGAGATGAGGGTGACGGTGACGGGGGTTCCCTTGAAGGTGGTGGGGCGGATTTCGAGCATGCCAAAGATGACGGGGAGGATGAAGGGGTCGACGCCGGGCTGGGGACCAACATGGCCTCTGGCGCCCCTCGTTCGGAAGTCGATCAGGTCTGACTGGATGAAGCGGTTGAAGAAGAAGCGGTCGTCTGTGCGCTGCCAGAGCGGGAGAGAGGTGTCGGCG
This sequence comes from Colletotrichum simmondsii, assembly GCA_001563135.1. Classification (NCBI taxonomy): domain Eukaryota; kingdom Fungi; phylum Ascomycota; class Sordariomycetes; order Glomerellales; family Glomerellaceae; genus Colletotrichum; species Colletotrichum simmondsii. The sequence goes on from JFBX01000861.1 coordinate 43,500, forward strand.
GAGGCCTGGCGCTGGAAGGAGTTTGTAAGGTCGAGAGAGTAGGAAAAGTACATCGGACCGTTCTTCATGAAGGTCTCGAGCAGACCAATGAAGGTATCTTCGTCGGGGTCTCGGATCTGGCGCTCGCGCATGGGAAGGATCTCGGTGCTGACGACTTTGTAGACCATGTGGCCCTTGAGGCGGCCGACAGGCTGGGCCTTGTTGATTATGATGACATACTTGTCTAGGGGGAGAGAAATGGGAGTTAGCGAATTGTGTTGTATTGCAGGCCAGGAGGGGTTGGCGGCGTTGCCGGCGACAGCATGGGATCCTACCAAGTCTGAGTTGGACTATGCCCAGAATTCCGGCGATGCTTGATTGCCGGGATACTCTCTTGCCCAGGCCTGCATCTCCAAGGCGAAGGTCTCCGGTCGGTCTGTCAATGACCAGGGCAGGAGCATCAGGTGAGGAGGGAGAAGTGAAGACGTAAGAATCGGGGGCGACCTTGACGTTGATGTCGCGATAGGGAAAGGTGGGTGCCATGGTGACGGGCGGCAACGGGATGTTGAAAGGGTAGTGAGTAGCGAAGAGAAGGAAGAGCTAGATGGACAAGGCAATGCAAGGCTAGGCAAAGCAGAAAAGAAGCGAATGAATGAGGGGAGGTCGAAGGGAGGGAGGAATGCCTTGAAGCCCTTGTTGTCGTCCAACTGGGAGGTTGTTGAAGTTGGAGCTGACGGTCGCAAGTTCAAGCGTCGACGAGCATCCGGTATCCAGAGCCTTGAGGACAGCTTGAGGCTTTGGTTGGCTGCACTGAATTGTGAACCCCAATAAAAATGGCTGTCGTCACTCTGCAGTCGCAAGCACAGCCCGGGTGGAATGGGGGGGGCAAGGGGAGCGTCTCCACACGAGGTAAAGGTAAGGTATTTTGATGAGGTACCTTCACTCGGGAAATGACCTAAGCAGGTACCTTAACTGAGGTAGAACAGCCTGCTTTGAGCTTCGGTACTGCTGTGCCTGTGCAAGGGGCTGGAGACACACTGGAACTCTGAAAGTCCGGCTTGTGAAAGAGGGACCAAAAAATTGGAAGCACAGGCCATGTTCAGGAGCTATGATCCAATGAGGGAGCTGGGCAGCTGGATGAACCTAGAGATTACATAATATGAATACCTTAGGTAAGCCTTGGATCAAGAGCAGTCCTGAGGTGCTGCCAGTCGTCCTGTGACTATGGTGCCGTGGCTGAGTCATGACTAAAGCAGTACGTATCCCTGATGATGCACCCGACCTCTGGCGGCGGCAGACGGCCACTGCCCAGCAGGCCGGGAGAGGCTCAGAGATTACATAACACGGCAAAATCCTCCCGTCGGCCAATCAACGCAGACCACTTTGCCCAACTATCGAGCTGGAGGTCACCTTAGTCGGGCTTCTGCCGTGTCTGGCACCTGGTCAGAAGTCATCGGGGTCGTAGGTGTCCCCCGTCCGTCCGTCCATCTGCACCTGACAGCCCGGCGACTGGTGAGTATCATCTCAGCGCTCCACTGCAGAGTACAGACTTGCAGACTTGCAGATAGCTTGGTCCTTACGTAGTAGGTAGGTACTGTGGTAAGGTACCTTATTAGTCGGGCGCTAGGACACTCTCAACCACTTACGCAGTACCTTACCTCACGCAGCCCGTAGTAGAGTATGGAAGTACCGGACAGACCACCACAGAAGACAGTGAATGAGCATCAGTGATCACCGACACACACACACCACCCAACAGCACCCACACGCCCCCCCCGAGACCCCCAAGAACGGTTGACCCCAAGGCAGTCACATTATTCCAGGCCCCGATTTACCATCAACTCCCATCCCGCTGCTTCCCACCTTACATTCCACCACCGACCGACCTTTACGCAGTACTCGCACCCTCGCCCCTCCCGCCGCGCAATCACGAATCTTTTGATCCACGACGGCTGCTTTCGCAACCCTCGATCCCTATCTCGATCAACGTCACATCGCCCTCATATCCTTCATTACGACTTGGACCACCCGTTCCGAACGCCAGCGAACCAGTCCGTCCGGCGACATTCGATACAACCGCTATTCTAGACCAGCCTCTCGCTCCGTGTGTTAGGCCTTATCAAACGCCGACTTTCCTGCCATCGCCCGCTTCTTCCCAAAGACCTCTTCTTCACATTACGCAAACATGGCTGCCCGAGGCCCCGGTGCTCCTGGTGCGCGCGGAATGAACACGCGCTTTGCGCAGTTCAAGCTCGTCTTGCTAGGTATGTGGTCTTCCTTGCCGCCCGACTCGTCCATCACAACAATAACTAACAGTTACGATGATGCACAGGCGAATCCGCTGTTGGAAAGGTATCTCATTGTCCGGATCCTCATGGAAATTCCATCCGTTGGTGCTAACCTGTTGTCCAGAGCTCCATCGTGTTGCGTTTCGTCAAGGTAAGTTCCTGATGCACAACTTGTCCGGCTTCATCATCACACCAGGTCATTAACCTTGTGCCACTACAGGACCAGTTTGACTCCTACCGCGAATCGACCATCGGCGCCGCCTTCCTGACCCAGACAATTTCCCTCGACGAGAACACTACAGTCAAGTTCGAGATTTGGGATACAGCCGGACAGGAGCGATACAAGTCCCTTGCACCCATGTACTACCGCAACGCAAACTGCGCTGTAGTAGTCTACGACATTACCCAATCTGTAGGTTGAATGATAACCTGTGGCATATTTTACAAGAATACTAACAGCAGCAAGGCATCCCTGGATAAGGCAAAGGCGTGGGTCAAGGAATTGCAGAGACAAGCCAACGAAAACATCATCATCGCCCTCGCCGGCAACAAGCTGGATTTGGTCACCGAGCAGCCCGATAAGAGAGCGGTGCCCACGGCCGACGCCGAGGCGTATGCGCGCGAGGCCGGACTCCTTTTCTTCGAGACATCAGCCAAGACGGCCGAGAACGTCAAGGACCTCTTCACTGCTATCGCCAAGAAGCTGCCGCTTGACCAGGCCGGCCCTAGGCACGCTCGGCCAGGCCAGCGACAGGGCGTCAGCCTTCAACCCGAGACTCCTGGCAGCAATGTCAGCGGGCCTTGCAGCTGCTAAGTGAGAAGAGACTCACAATCCAACAACAACCTCATCATATATCGAACGAGCCCAAAGGAAATCGGCGAAAGATTGGCATCACGTCCGAGGCGAGGCAGGCTCCCGTTGGCAGACTGCGCGAGGCCACCCATCAGTTCAGGCACCGCATCAATACAAGCACGTACACGACGGCGTTTGGGCTGGATGGGTTTGGGCTGAAGAAGAGCGTTGTCGCAAACCCCTACACCAAAGAATGGGTATGCTAGACCCAGCTTTTTTAATATCAACAGTACGTTTTTTTGAGAGAGGGAGAGAGAAGAGGAAGAGTCAAGGGGAGAAGAGGAGAGAGTTGCGTGTGTGTGTGATTTTACATTTCGAGTCTTTGAGCTGGTCATTCGGTTGCGGCAACTCGGGTGTAGGGACAGTCCTGGGATAAGACGGTGTACGGGAACGGATTCACTTTACTGGGGGAAGCATCCTGCAGCATTTTTCTGATGTACAGTATGCGATAGAGGCAACTGTTTCTCAAGGATGGGGCCGTATACAATTTCTTATCGTTTCATTTTTGAGCTTGGTGATATACTGCACATGGCCCCATGGACGTACATACAGCTCATGGATGCCGATGAAGATTTCCAAATGGAGCCACCAAGGAAGTGAAGCTTGGTGACGTAGTTTCTTTCAGGTATTTTTTCCCACCCAATAATTCGCCAGGTTATCGCGACTTTTGAGAGAAAATTCACGCAAAGCAGAAACCTGTATCATGCCCATTAAAATGTGATGGATAACAATTTGATGAAGACGGGAGAGTGTAAAAGCCGCGTGTCAATAATTGACAGGTGTCGCCGCCGAGTGACGAGTGACGTGAGCTTTTTCTGAGGTACTTTACCAAGTACCTAAGGTAAGGTAGAGGCAGGCAGGTGGTCCTGGCTGAGATCCCGGTTCCTGCCGCTCGGCGCTCGCAGCGGACCAGCACGGCGCGGCTGGAAAGCTCACCCAGTTTTAGCCGAACTTTTCCCTGAGCTTTTTTGTGCCTGGATTCCCGTCACCAAAAGGTACGGAACACCTCCCACTGCAACTCCCCCTCGACATCAATCACCCCCAATTACGCCCTGTCGGCCCATTGCATCCCCTCATGTTGCGAACGTCGATTCGATCCGTGAGGGTGCTCGGCCACAGGCCTGCGGCGGCCGTTGTTGGCCGCCAATGGCAGGCCGCTGCCGCCCGCCAGAGGAGGCATTTCGCAGACGACAAGAAGCCTGTTGTCGACCCGTCCAAACCCGCCGTCCTGCCGGCATCAGAGACCATCACCTCAGAGAAGAGCGCCGTCCCCGAGATTTCCGCCGTCGAGCCGACCATCCCCAAGCAAGAGGTTCCTCTCACGCCCCCGACTCCCGATCCCGCGGTCGTCGTTCCCAACCTCGAGGCTGCCGCTGCCGCTGCTCCTCCTCCGCCCGAGTCGCCCGCGGCCGCCGCGCCCAAGAAGAAGGGTTTCTTCCGCCGATTGAGGAACCTCGTTCTGACCCTCGCCATCCTCGGCGCCGTCGGCTTCGGAGGTGGTGTGTGGTACTCGCGCGTCAACGATAACTTCCACGACTTCTTCACCGAATATATTCCCTTTGGCGAGCAGGCCGTCCTCTACTTTGAGGAAGCAGACTTCCGCAAGCGATTCCCCAACCTCTCAAACAAGATCAAGGGAAGAGATACCGGCAGCCAGGTCAAGATCCCCGCCCAGAGCGGCGCGTCATGGAGAGTAGCCGATAACGGCGAGCCCGCCGGTCGTCAGTCGAGCGCTGTTGACAAGGCTGCTGCCAAGGTCGTCGCCGTTAAGGAGGAGGTGAGCAAGCCGGCCGAGAAGCCCAAGCCTGCGCCAGAGGCTCCCAAGGCTGCTCCTGAGCCCGCCAAGGAGACCAAGCCTGCTGCTGCGGCGCTCAAGGAGGACTCGAACGGATTCAAGGCCCCCGAGGTTAACGAGCCTTCGCGATTCCCTCCCATTGCTCCGATCGACGCCCTGAAGATTGAGGATGCCACCGAGCCCGTCGTCCAGGACCTCGTTCGCATGCTCAACGACATCATCACCGTCATCAACGCCGACAAGGCCCACGGCCGCTACTCTCCCACCATTGCCAAGGCCAAGAGCGAGTTGAGCAAGGTCGGAGGTAAGATCAAGGCCATCAAGTCTTCGGTCGAGGAGAAGGCCGCTTCCGAGGTTGAGGCCAAGGTCGCCGACTTTGACAAGGCCGCCAACGATCTGATTGCCCGCGTCGAGTCCGCCATGGTCGCCCAGGAGACCCAGTGGAGAAAGGATTTCGAGGACGAGATGAAGAAGGTCAAGGATGCCTACAACGAGCGCGTCAAGCTCCTGCTGGAGCGCGAGAAGCAGCTCAACGAGGAGCGTCTCAACAACCAGCTGCTTGAGCAGGCGCTCGCCTTGAAGAAGGAGTTCGTCGCTGAGGTGCAGGGCCACGTCGAGGCCGAGCGCGAGGGCCGCCTCGGCAAGCTCAACAACCTGTCGGCGGCCGTCCAGGACCTCGAGAAGCTGACAACGGGCTGGAACGAGGTTGTCGACACCAACCTGCGCACACAGCAGCTCCACGTCGCCGTGGACGCGGTCCGCGCCAGCCTCGAGAACGCGACGACGCCCAAGCCGTTTACGCGCGAGCTCGTTGCGCTCAAGGAGATTGCGGCCGAGGACCCCGTCGTCAACGCGGCCATTGCCTCGATCAACCCGTCAGCCTACCAGCGCGGTCTCTCCAACGCGGCACAGCTCATCGACCGCTTCAGGATAGTCGCCAACGAGGTGCGCAAGGCGTCCCTCCTGCCCGAAGAGGCCGGTGTCGCCAGCCACGCGTCGAGCTACCTTCTCAGCAAGGTCATGTTCAAGAAGCAGGGCCTGGTCGGCGGCGACGATGTCGAGAGCATCCTCACCCGCACGCAGACGCTGTTGGAGGAGGGTAACCTGGATGCTGCGGCCCGTGAGATGAACGGTCTGCAGGGCTGGGCGAAGACGCTGAGCAGAGACTGGCTCGGTGAGGTGAGGAAGGTTCTTGAGGTCCAGCAGGCTCTTGATGTGAGTATACCCCCTCTGAATGCATTTGAAGAACAATTGATAGCTAATGTGTTTAATCTTAGGTCATTGCGACAGAAGCGCGCCTGCAGAGTCTCAAGGTAGAATAATGGACGGGAAACATTTTTTCTTTTGTTCTAGTATGAAGGGGGCTCTCCCATGGGGGCAATATTTAGAAGACGGAGAGAGAGTGACATAGCCTAGACCTCTGGTCTGTGTAAGACATAGCCCATAGACTTGAATGAAGGCAGTGTATTTTATCAAGTCTTTCTACTTGTGATGTCCTGTATTTTTGACTCAGAGCGGTCTACCATTTTTAGTTGATTCGGTCGTGCCAAACTCAACCTGGAAAGGAGCTTATTGTAAACACACATGGTTAACTAGTACCTAAGGTGAAATACAATAAGAAGCCGAATTGAGTTTGAGAGGCTCTTCGACGCGTTGTCACAAGCCGATGCCGCGAGAGCACCCAACCCCCCCGTTCAAATTCAGTGCTAAGGTGTAAAGAAACGGGACGAGCGCCGAGCGCAGGGCCCCCGGACCACGCTCTCCCGGCTCGAGTCCCGAACCGCCCAGCCGCATATAACCATAATGAACCCCCCACCGAAAACCCGGCCGCAGACGCAGCAGCTTACCACACCCCGAAATTCTACCTTCCAGAAGTACCTTACCTTTGACCAAAGTTCAAGGGAGAGCTCTGGTAACCCCTCCATCTCGAGCCCCGCCGCAAAGTAAGGTACCACCAAAAAAAAAAGAGAGGGAGCATTCCCAACGTCCTTGATGCATCATGCATCCCGCCACGTAATACGCCTCACGCGCAGCAGCAGCAGCATCAGCAACAGCAGGAGTTTTGTATTCTCGCGCTTTCTGGGACGACGAATGATGGCTACCGCCGGGAGGACGTACAATGTAAGTCTTTTCCCAAGATATCCCCTCCCCGCTGTGAAGCTTCAAGCTCTCTACTGTGTCCGAAGTCGGAGATCGCAATGTCTTGACAGCCTCAAGTCTTGACTTCACAGAGCCACGCAATTGAGCACCGCACGATGTGGAAGGACCAAAGACACCGCAGAACGAAGCTTTACTAACTCTGTCTACCCCCAGGACGCCGTCGACGCGCTCAACACCCTCCAAACCCCCTTCGCCGTAATCGAAGCCCGGCGCAAGGCAGGCATCCGCCCCGACGAAGCCTCCGTCGCCGAGATGCGAGCCTACCTCGCGCGCGTGGGCTACTCCGTCTCCGACCTCGACAGCCTCAACGTGATCCACGTAGCGGGGACGAAGGGCAAAGGAAGCACCTGCGCTTTCACGGACTCCATCCTCGCACGGCACCGCGCAGCTTCTCCCCGATCGATACCGCGGAAGGTCGGGTTGTTGATCTCGCCGCATTTGATTGCGGTCAGGGAGCGGATTCGGATTAACGGCGTGCCGATATCGGAGGCGCTGTTTGCGCGGTATTTCTTTGAGGTGTGGGATCGGTTGGGGGAGGAGAATAGGATTCAAGAAGAAGTTGTAGCGGTGGGGACGAGGCCGATTTATTCGCGGTACTTGACGCTGGTTAGTTTCCACGCTTTCCTGAGCGAGGGGTGCGATGTTGCGATTTTGGAGACGGGGATTGGAGGGGAGTACGATGCTACGAATCTCGTGGGACGGCCTGTTGCTACGGGGATTACGACGTTGGGGATCGATCACGTTTTTGCGCTGGGGGATACGGTGGAGAAGATTGCGTGGCATAAGGGCGGGATTATGAAGACGGGCAGTAAGGGTTTCACGGTTGAGCAGGTTGCTGGGGCGGCGGGGGTGTTGGAGGAGCGGGCGCGGGAGAAGGGGGTTGAGATGGAGGTTGTTGGTGTTGATTCGAGGTTGGAGGGGGTGAAGATCCGGCCTGATGCGGTTTTCCAGAAGAGGAATGCGAGTTTGGCGGTGCGGCTTGCGGAGACTGCGCTGGAGAGGGTTGATCCCGAGTTTAAGCGGGATCCGGAGCGGTTGTCGAAGCCGTTTGTGGAGGGGTTGGAGGGGGTTGTGTGGAGGGGACGGTGTGAGGTTAAAGAGGAGGGAGCTGTTGCGTGGTACGTTGACGGGGCGCATACGACGGATAGTCTGAGGATGGCGGCGCGGTGGTATGTGGATGAGAGTGGCGGCAGGGGGAAGACGGGGCCGAGGGCGTTGGTGTTTAATCAGCAGGGTCGGACGGAGGCGATTGACTTTTTGGATGGCATGTATGAGGCTATCAAGAGGGCGGATGGGCGGGCTTTTGAGAGCGTGGTGTTTTGTACGAATGTTACGTATGCCCAGACTGGGTATAAGCGAGGTGAGCCCCCTTTCTCTCTACAATCATTATTGGGGTGGGAGAGAATATCTGGATGAGAGATGAACATGCTGACTTGATGATGGATAGACTTCGTCAACCACCAGTACGATGCCAAAGCCATCGAGGCCATGACGGTGCAGAGGCAGTTTGCGGAGCGCTGGTCCAAGCTGGATCCCCACGCCGACGTGCGTGTGATACCGACCATCGAAGAGGCGTTGAACCACGTCCGGAGCGTCGGAGAGGGTCTGCCGGAGGGCGAGAGTGTGCAGGCTCTTGTCACGGGGAGCTTGCATCTTGTTGGTGGCGCGCTGGGGATCCTAGAGGGCGCGGATGCTTTGTAGATGTTTACCGGGCGTGGAGTATTTATATTGCTTTTGCGTTTGACTCCAAGAGTTTGGGGTCTTTTAGGATAGAATGGGGTTTAACAATGGCTTTATATAAGGGGGACGAACAGACATGTCCTCACGGATTCAACTCTAGATTTATAAGTTCTATATTCTTTAGTCTTCTATTCCCGGTGGGATCACAATAGATTTTCCGGCTCCAAGAAGCCGATGACGTTTCCAACGAGATACATGCTCCCCGTAACCAGCACTTTTGTCCTCGACGATGACATCCCCGCGATGCCATCCACGGCGCTCTTCATCTCCGTCAGGTCCCTACACACCACGGTCTTTGTAGCAGGATACAGTTCTCTAAACGCAGCAGCACACGCCTCCTGAACACTGAGATCCACCTCTCCGCCCTCGCCGGCGATATTAGTCTTATCGTTTCTGGTGAAGATGGCCGCGGAAAGCCTCGTCTCGAGGTCGACACCCAAAGTCTTCATCTGGCGGAGGAACTCTGTCAGGAGGGCGGAGGCGTCGCGTTCTTGCTGGTTGAAGACGAGGACGAAATTTTCCTTGTCGTTTGTAGTGCCTGAAGGTTTTGTAGAGGTGATGATGGGTGATATCCAACGCGCTACTTCCGCCAGACTATCCGCGTTATGCGCCCCGTCGAGGTACCACGATACCTTGCCCTGCCTCAGAAGTTCATGTCGGCCACGGAGCGTCGCCTCGCGGAGACCGGCGATGATGACTTCGGGTACATCCGCCAGCGAAGCATCCACCTCCCCTACCATACTCGACCCCGCGTCCCGAGCTTGTAAGACCTGGATATGTCGCCTCGCAGCAAGCGCAGCAAGAGCCTGGTTCCTCTTTTGGAAGTCTCCGCCGGGTAACTTTGCATCCTTGACACCGCTCCACTTAACGACATCCTCATCGTCGACCTCGATCAGCTCCGCGCCTACTTCTCCCGCGCGGGAGCGGAGGGTAGTCATCACACCCGGGTGTCCCTCATCAGACAACCTGCGCGTAAAAGTCGCGACGCCGGGTTTCATCACACCCGCTTTATGCCACGCAATCTGCTCGGCAGTAGACCCCAACATGGCAACGTGATCGATGCCCAGCTGCGTGATGACCGAAGTCGTCACCGCCTCAGCGGGTATGGCGTTTGTTGCGTCGTATTCGCCGCCGATGCCGCATTCCAGCACCACGGTGCGCACGCGGAGTTTGAGGAAGACGTGCAGGGCGAGCAGGGTGAGGAAGCGGAAGTAGAAGGGTTTGGCGCCCGGTTCGATGCCGAGGTCTGGGCCGGATGTGCTGGCGGGGCCGCCGGGGGCGGAGGGGGATGTGCAGGCGGAGAGGGTGTCCCAGAGTTCGAAGAAGGATGTTGCGAAGAGGTGTTGGGAGATGGGCGTGTTTGAGATTGCGATGCGTTCGCGGGGTGTGAGGAGGTGCGGGGAGGTGTAGGTTCCTATGGGGCCTATTGAAGTCGTGGATGAGGCAGAGGATGAGGATGAGGATGAGTGGTGGAGGAGGGCTGAGGTTGTGAGGGCTGTTACGGAGCCTTTTCCTTTTGTGCCTGCTATGTGGATGAAGGAGAGGGAGGAGAGGCGTTCGGGGGTTAGGTTTGCGCGGAGGAGCCAGGCGCGCATTTCGGGGATGGCGAGGAGGTTTGGGTCTGTTGCTGGTGCTGCTGGGGTTTGGTTGGTGGTAGCCGGAGCGGCATCTTTTGGTTTGTTGAAGAGGGCGTGGACTTTGAGGTTTGGGATGAGGGTGTTTAGGAGGTTGATTGCGTCGGTGTAAGTCCGTGATGATGGTGCTTGGGAGGAGGACATTGTGGTGATGAGTCTTGATGAGGAGGGATTATTGGAGGGGTGGTTGATGAGGCGCAATGAGGCTGAGGTTTGGGTTGGGCGGAAGAAGAGCCTCATGAGTGTGAGATGCTGGAGAGAGGTGGATGGTAGGGTTGTGAGTGATTACGACGTTGAAAGAAGCATTGTTTGTGAGTTTGGTGGTTGGTGGTTGAGGCTGAAATTAGGTTGGTGGTTTGTGAGTGGTGAAGCTTTTTTGAGTGAGTTCCCACTTGAGGTGAGAGTGAGCGGTTCAAGGGAGGCTTGGAACTCCACTCTGAGGTCTGTTAGTCACGCATGTTTGTATCACCTTTACTAGTTGAAGTAGTACTCCGTAAAGCATCTATCGGTGATGCATTCAAGGATGGATTCTGTTTTAGCGCCTTGAGTATATCAAGCACCGGTGGCTGGAATTGACGCTCTATCTAATTGCTATGACCAGACGGGCTGTGCCGCTGCAGAAGCTGGATATATGGTTCGTAGCTTGGCGGGCAGGGATTCTAGTATCATTCTCATAGTAATTTACAAAATACACAGTCATCCCTATAAACCTACCAACATATTGCCATGAGAGAATTGGCTTATATTCCAACTTAGTAATAACCAGAGAAGCAGCCAATAGACAAGACCGCTACACACAAAGATGAACCCGATCGCAGACACCCAGTGATGATGACAAGCATTCCGACAACCAAGGATAAGCCTTCCATTGCGGGGGGAACAGCCGAGGTGGGGGCAAGGGAGGACCCTGGCACTTGTTCAAACTTCTGGCTCAGTCCCTCATTCCCGTCGCAAAGGTGTTGCTGTCTGCGATCTCGGCTTCCAAGTCGCAGGGTCGCAGGATCGTAAATGTCGCCGTTGCAGATGTATCAAGGATGACAACTGTGACACGGTAACATATGAGTTATTCTCGATGTTGAAGGCTGATTACCAAGCCATCAGCTGAGTCTAGCAGTCTCACGGATGACGGCACGGTCCAGGTGGGATAAGTCAATAATGTAGAAGGATTCAATGAGCAGCTTAGCAGTCTTTAGCTTCCTAGTCAGGTAGTTCGGCTTCGGCTTTGGGTGGTGGATAATAAGAACACCAACTCGTTTGGGGACTCAACATTGATTAACATAAACCAATCGGCAGGACGAACTGCTCCGAGAAAGATTCTATGAGCCTACATGGATCGAGACTTTGGATAAAAAGTACTAGACACAAAGCGTGAACTAAACACTCTCACCGGCTCTCGCGCCAAGCTTGTGCTGGTTAAATCCGATGTCGCATTAGCCCCAGCAAGAGTTCTCTACCCATCCGTATCCATGCTTTTAGTGTAGGTAGGTCATTGAGTCAATCAACTTTTTGCCGATTCGGCAACGCGGCAACAGTCGACATTTCTCACTCTCTCGGCTCTCGTCGCTCTCGCGTCTTTTCACCCCATACTACCTTAGTAGGTAGGGTACACTATTACACACGGATTTCACTTACCCCAGTCTTGGATGCTTTAGATCCCACACCCCTTGTTCTTAGCTGCTTCGAGACCAGTCCCTTTGCGTCCACTTTTCCCTCGCCATGGGACCAGGGGAGGGTACAGGTTGGAGCGCATGTGGAGGTGCTTGTCATCGACTTTGGATTCGTAATGGAAATTTGTTGCGCCTTTCGCTCGTCATTTTTTCTTTCGTTTCTTTTCTGTGACTTTTGATTCTTTCTCTTGACAACCCTGACGAAGTGACTGTTGCTACGGGTTTCTTCTCACTAGTTGTAGCTGAAGATTGTCACTCACTGAGCAATATTCAGTCTCAGCACGTTGTATCTACCACCGCATCACATCGTTTCTCTCTTTGCGCGAAGCTGGTGATCTCATTTTCAATCCTCACCTTGAACAGTCCAACTCAGCTAGCTACCTTTAGACTCACCACTTCCTCCCATGAATCACCAGTCTCTCGCTCACCATCACGAGACCAGATTGAGCTCTTGAGACAAGCACACAACCCTCACACGACATTCCTATACCGCCAAGACCGTCGCCCAGCACAGCAAAGCACAGATGACAGCAAAAGACATCCACGAGGTCCACGACGACGAAAAAGTCGGCGACATCGAGCGCGCCGCCGGCTCCCAGACCGAAGATGGATCCCCCACGACCACCAGCAGCGACTCGGTAACCATCCGCAGCAACCCCGACGCGACGAACACCAAGGCGGAAGAACAAGAACTCTCCCACGACGCAACTGCCCCAACGGCGACAATAGGCCATGTGACGGCCCCCAGCGACACCAAAGAGGCCGCGCCCGAAACACAAGCCACGGCAGCGGCGCAGGGGCCACCACCGGCCGGCGCCGAAGACACGCCCGAGGCCGGCCGCACGAAGCTCGAGACGACGCTCATCGTGCTCTCGCTGTGCGCGGCGCTGTTTCTGGCGGCGCTGGACGTTACGATTATCACGACCGCTGTGCCGACCATTGCGGAGGAGTTTAATAGCAATATCGGATACATCTGGATCGGCTCGGCGTACCTCCTCAGCAATGCCGCTTTCGTGCCGACGTGGGGCAAGATTTCTGATATCTGGGGCCGGAAGCCGATTCTGTTGTGTGCTGTTGGTGTGTTTTGGGTTGGGTCTTTGATTTGTGGGTTGTCTACGAGCATGGGGTAAGTCTTGAGAGCTTCAGACTGGAAGATGGCGTGTAGAAGTTGCTAACGTTACACAGCATGCTCATCGGCGCCCGCGCGATCCAGGGTATTGGCGGCGGCGGCATCATCGTCCTCGTCAACATCTGCGTCAGCGACCTCTTCTCGATGCGCCAGCGTGGCGTCTATTTCGGCGTCATGGGCATGGTCTGGGCCGTCTCGAGCGCCATCGGCCCCGTCCTCGGCGGCGTCTTCACGAGTAAAGCCACCTGGCGCTGGTGCTTCTACGTCAACCTGCCCATCTCGGGCATCGGCTTCATCGTGCTCTTCTTCGTCCTCAAGCTGCACAACCCGCGAACGCCCGTCGCGCAGGGCCTGAAGGCGATCGACTGGGTCGGCACGCTGACCATCATCGGCGGCACGCTCATGTTCCTGTTCGGTCTCGAGTTCGGCGGCGTTCAGTACCCCTGGAGCTCGCCTACTGTCATCTGTCTGATCGTGTTTGGCATCGTCACGATTGGCATCTTCGCGGTCAACGAGTGGAAGTACGCGCGGTACCCCGTCATCCCGATGCACCTCTTCCGCAGCTGGTCCAACATGGCCGCCTTCGCGACGGCCTTCTGCCACGCCTTCGCCTTCATCTCGGGCAGCTACTGGCTGCCGCTCTACTTCCAGGGCGTGCAGGGCGTCTCCTCCCTCCTCTCGGGCGTCTACCTGCTCCCTTACGTCCTCTCGCTGTCCCTCATGTCCGCCGTCGCGGGCGTGCTGATCCGCAAGACGGGTAACTACGTCTACCTCATCGTCGGCGGCATGCTCGTCACGACCGTCGGGTTCGGCTTGTTCCACGACCTCCCGCTCGACCGGAACTTCACAAAGATTATACTGTATCAGATCGTCGCGGGGCTCGGTATCGGGCCGAACTTCCAGAGCCCGCTGATTGCGGTGCAGACGTCGGTGGAGCCGCGCGATATTGCGGCCGCGACGTCGGCGTTTGGGTTTATTCGGCAGATGGGCACGTCGATTTCTGTGGTTATTGGTGGTGTGGTGTTTAACAATGAGATGCAGAGGCAGTATCCGCGGTTGAGGGAGGAGCTTGGTCCCGAGCTGGCGAATATGCTCTCTGGTTCGAGCGCCGCGTCGAGTGTGGGCGTGGTGGCGGATTTGCAGGGGGAGCAGGGGCAGATTGCGCGCGGGGCGTATCTGAGTTCTCTGAGGACGATGTATATCGTCTACGTTGCGTTTGCCGGGCTCGGGCTTGTTCTGAGTTTGTTTGTGAGACAGGTGCAGTTGAGTAAGAAGCATACGGAGCATAAGACGGGGTTGAAGACGCTTCGGAGCCGGACTGGGAAGTGAGGCTCTGCTTCTCTCATGGAGGTACGCTTCGAGGGGGAAGAAAGAGGATAGGGGGCAGGGAGTATGGGAAAACGATTACGAAGATGTGAGGGTTTGCTAGACTTCAACAGCATGGCGTTTTGGATAGGAGCATCTTGTTTGGTTGGCAGCGAGCATCAACTGGATACCATAAAATAGGATGCATTCTTTTCTCTCTCCCTTTCTTCTTTACGGACTCCACGGGTTTTACTCATTACTTGACCCTCCTTCTGGGAGCTTTTGGATTCTAGATGACTTCTAGTACAGGCCATATGTTGCTGCCATGTGATGTTTTGCGAGAGAGATCCCGTGATCGTGATGTTGGGCATATGTGGGTAAGGAAATCACAGAATACTACAGGTTCGAAGACTTCATTCCCTCTACAAGCGACAAGACAATGAAGACGGCAATAAGTCCAACGTCATCCCAAGAAGGTGTAAGCTGCCTGCCTAAATCCTGCGAACGATCACGGCAGTGAAGGACCCCGAAGAATGTGTTGATCTTTCACATTGCACAGTTGAGTTAGTCGTAGCGGGTTTATAACAAAACTTGTTGTCTATCAACATCTAGTCTATGACTGCGCCGAGCAGCCTACTTCATCTATTCTATGCAAGTCTCATCATGAGTTCCCTGTCTGCGCCTCAGCAGCTTTCTCCTCGTTGCCTGAGCCGCCCTTCCGATGCCGCCACTCCCTCGCCAAAAACGTCAACGCAACACACAATCCCAGCCCAGCGAGCCCAACACCCATGTACAACGCGCCCCGGAACCCCCTGAACTGCTCCTCCTTGGTCCCCGCGCCCTTGCTGACGTGCACCTCCACCGTGCCCGCGAACCCGACGCCGAGCGCGATGCCGTAGTTGACCACGGTGTTGACCAGACTCGCCCCGATGCCCTGGTGCTCCTTCTTGACGGCATTCGAAAGGATCAGCGTCGCGGCGGGGAAGCTCATGTCCATGCCAAAGGGCATGATGATCATGGAGACGAAGATCTGCGCCCAGTAGATCTGGTTCTCGGGCGCCGTGGCCGTGAGGATGACGCCGACGGTGAAGGCGACGAGCGCCATCGTCATGACGACGGGCGGGCGCACCTTGAGCGGGCCGAGGAGCTTGCCCGTGATGACGGCCGCGAGACCACCGGTGACCACGACGGGGGAGAACCATGCGCACGTGAGTAGCGGCGAGAGCGTGCGGATCTCCTGGAGGATCTGCACGAGGTAGAGCGTCCAGATGCCGAAGGTCGCCCAGCCGCAGACGACGGCCGCGAGGACGAAAGCGACGTCGGCGTTGACGGCGTCAAAGGGCAGGAGGGGCTTTTCAGCGTATTTGAATTCGATGGCGGTGAAGACGCCGAAAAGGACGAGGCCGAGGATGAGCGGAACGAGGACCGTGGGCGTCTTCCAGCCGTCGATGGGCGCCTGGTTCCAGGCAAAATTGAAGAGGACGAGAGCCACGATGCCCGTGACCGCGCCGGGGATGTCGAGCTCGACAAACATGTCGCTGAGGGTCCTCGGGGGGCGGTCGGCCTTTGCGTGCGGCTCGGGGATGATGAAGTAGCCCGCGACGGCCAGGATCGCGAGCCAGATGGAGAGGGCCCACAGCGCCCAGGGCCACCATTCGAGCTCGAGCGTGCAGGCGATGGCGGCTCCGACGACACCGCCCATGGGCGCGACGGCGCCGAAGAAAGAGAAGACCATGGCCTTGCGGTGGCCCGGCGGGTAGGCGGCGCCGAATAAGGCCAGGGCGTTGGGGAGGCAGATGGCCGGGCCGATGCCCTGGAGGACACGGGAGAAGACGGCGAGGGTGAAATTTGAATAGACGCTGAGGCCGGCGATGAGGGACCAGACGGAGAACCAGGCGAAGCCGATGATGAGCATGCGCTTGTAGCCAAAGGCGTCGCCGAGGCGGCCTGAGAAGAGGATGAAGGTGCCGACAGTGAGGGAGTAGCCGGCGACGAGCCAGGCTAGGCGGGCTGGGTTGTCTACGTGAAAGGAGCCGCCGATAACGTGGAGGAGGACGAGGGTTTCCATGTAGGCGGCCTCTGTCGAGGTTGTCAGTTAATGTCTTTCATGGTTTCTCATGCTCCGGAATAGGTGTGTTGTTGTGAGATGGAGTTTGGGAGTAAGGGGTCGCAACTCACGAGTGCAGAACTGAGCCATGCAGCAAATAATTACGAACATGGCTTCACGGGGGAACGACATGCCGTCGACGGCCCATACTGAAGAAGCATTGGATTGTTGCGGCGCGAGGTTGTCGCCATTGTCGTCGCTGGAGTCGTCTCTACTCGATCGGCCTAAGCTCGAGTCGTCGGGGATGTGCTTGTCGTCTCGGAGCATGTTGACGTCCGGTGTCGCAGCGGCGGTCCTGTCGCCTGCTGTTGAGTCGAGGCTCTTGCGAGCATATTGCTGCTGCTTCTCAGATGCCGATGGAGAAGCCATCGTGAACTGGAGTGCGGTGTTCCTTCAACCTTGGATGTTGCTACACTAACATTCGAAAGGAGGAGTATCTCCAGACCGGATCACCAACAACGGGCAATACTCGAGTTAAAGTAATGGAAAACGATCTACCCGTCAGGTTGACGCCAACGCGCGAAGGCGGGAACGCCCCTCCGAACCGGGGAGGACCCATTTACAATTTGGAAAATTCGCCATTCCCGGACTAGGCGTACATACGAAGTACGGGACTAAGAAATTGAATCAAAGATCCCCGAACCAGCCAGCCAGGCCAGCGGGACAAGGGGAACGACCTAAAGACCTACCTTGGAGGCTTAGAGCCGTCTCTGTCTCGGACTTACACGTGGGATTGGCGAGTTCTAGCAGAGGGTCCGGCCCAGGGTAGGGTGTACCGGATATGGGTCCTTTTGGATCAAGGATGGATCTTTTTCTTTTCGTCCCTTGAGAATTGCTTCCGTGTGGTGGTTGCTGACTGGGTTCTTTGGGCTCACCAAGACGGTAGTAGACCACATCCCAGTTGAGCACCACACATCCTTGGCCCCATCACGCGGCACGCGAGTCGGCATTCCAGCAACTGACTGCAGTTTTGCGCGGTCCATCTCTGCCATCAAACCAGTCGGTGCTCAGTGCGCTGCTGCGTCGGTGACAGACAGCCTGTTTACTGTTCTATGGGACCCCTTGAGAGGATATTTTTACCCTTTTCGGGATGACGCCCCCAGCGGGAAAAGAGTCAAAATCTAATCTGATCTGTAAGTTTCCCAACGGGACGGGACCATGACGTCTCTTTCGGTGTATCCGTACGGACTTAACTTGTTGAAGATATGTCAGCGACTTCAATATGGTGGATAACTGAGAACCTTTCTGTCAAGTCAACCTGCACGATCAGTCAGACGGTCAGACAACCTTCTCGAAGCCGCATTAGAGATGAACAGCAAGACACGTTAACAATGCAGCCCCTTCCCGCCCATCGGCTAATCCGCCCCCGGGGCCGCGGGACACGCAGAACTCTAGAACTCTCGTATACCTACCTACACATACAGCCCCCAACCTTCTCCCCCAATCGAGCTTCTGGTCACGAGCCCTTTGTCGAGAGCTAGGAAAGCTGGACTGCGGGTGGCGGCGCAGGCCAGCGAGCGGGACAAACCTCTGCTTAACTCCTTTCGGAACACTCTTCGGAAAAGGCTCAACTCCAACCAGTGCTTAACCTGCCATAGGTGTCAAGGGTGCGTCGGTGCTTAGCAAGAACGCAGGGCTGAGAGGGCACGGAGGGTTCCAGAGAGGCGGGCAAAGAGGCATTCAAAGTGTCGGGCTGGGCTGGTCTAGTGCCAAAGGCGCAAGAGCTTAGCAAAGCGCGTGGCGCACTGGCGTACATCTTCCCCCGCGCGCTCGGGATGGACGCCGCCCATCCCACCCTCAAGTTTGGACGCTTTCGATGCCTGCAAGTGCCAACTCGCTGGGAGCTTGGGTCCGAGTCGAGCCTAGCCTGGCTCGCTGTCTGACAGACAAGTTGACAAGTCCGCGGGTTCCAGCCACTTTTGGCGTTCTGGAATGGCCGTATTCGGCAGTGCGTTGGAAGTTGAGATAGCGGTGATTTGTAAAGCTGCGCTGGTGGTGATGCGCTGGAGCCTAGAGGTATAGGTATTGGGGGCCGGGTTGACATTCATCCAAGGGATGTCTGAGAGATGGTTTATCTCCCCGGGGGGGGACTTGAGCTGCTGTTTGTTCAGATGAACCCCTGCCATTCTGTTGTTCGTTGACCAAGGTCCTCGCCAAACCTTCGGGCGTTATTTGCTCATGATGGCTCTGCTGCCAAGACCATCAAACAAATTGCTCAGCAGCGTTTGAGATCACGACATTTGTGTCTGGCTACAACGGGACGCCTTCCAAAAGTGAAGAATCGGGGGAAATTCCCAGTCATGTACGAGTCAATCACGTCTAACGCCGAGGGAGATTCAAGGGAGAGTGTGAAAAGGATATTCCCGTATATCCGTATTTCCGACAACTACCCCTCCGTTATTCCGCTTCTCAGCACACAGTTGTGGGGCCGAGCTACTTCCGGTGGAGGAGGGGGGCAGATCAGAGAGAACCACAAAGTCAGAAAACCGTACTCTTGAATTATACACGTCAGAGCCGCGCGCGTGTCCTGGTATCTTGCTGTCATCGGCCGTTGTTGCAACGTTTCGGAACTCGCGTATCTCGTTCCGAACCTTGATCTGCAAAATATCTCTAAAATGACATCCACGCCGGTAGACACCGCCGCCGAAGACTCGTCGGAGATCGAGTAGTATCACGGGGCTCGCGGCGGCGCGGATGAAAAGGTAGTTCGCATTGCATCAACACGGCAAAGCTTCTACCAAGCCTTGCTACGGAAAATCTCAAGCAAACGAGATCCATAGCTGCCGCTCGTTCATCACGCGACATATACTCCACGGTCCCGAATCGACGGTTCCCCCTACCGCTTCGGCTCCATCACGTTCTTCCCACATGTGTTGAAGCAGCATCGACGTCTGACGAATGTTACCCAGTCCAATGGCAGAGAACGTGTGGTCGAGCCGCTCGCGGAGGAAACTGCGCTGTTCCTGGTCCACCACGCATGACCCGATCACAGCGATGGGCCAGCATAGGCTTGTGTTGATCTGGGCGCTCGGGGGCAGCTGTGCCAGACTCGCAAGGGCTTCGGAAAGGACCCCTTGGGTCACTTTTACTGATATACTATCCCCATATTCATTATTCTCATTATGAAGGTCGTTGTCGTCGTCTCGTGGAAGAGGATAGAGCGCTGTGTACAAGTACAACAGGATCGCTTTTTGATATATGTAGCCGGCAAGGACGACGACATCAGAACTGGCTGCTAGATTCGGTGTCCAGTCCTGAATCTGCCTCTGAAGCTGAGCAAAGATGAAGAAGTCGTTGGCCGAAGGTCGCCAATCCGTGTCTTCTGCATGAGATGACAAGCGGCGAGCGAGTTCGAAAATGGATGGTATCAGGAGCAGTAGGTCTAGCCAGCAGCCACACATACTTCCGATATAGGATGTCGCTACTAGATCCCTCGCCAGCGGTATCAGGTCGTCAATGAGAAACAGCTGGTCGCTTACGCGAGCGTCAATTGAGATCATGCTCAGCGTTGCCGTGTAGACGTAGTATTCGGTCAAGAAATCCTTGAGGCCTTTGGGTAGTTGGCTGTCGAGGGTCAACGAAGGAAGAAGAAGCGGCCGGGCTGCCATGAGGTGATCAAAGACGGCGCCATTGATGTCTCCTTTCGCTGTCTATGACTCCCATGGAGCTGTGAGCGTCTAGTCTGGAAAGCTGCGTTTCGTTGTGGCACCCAGAGCACAGAATAGAGGCAATAACGTCGACGCTCTGCTTATCGAGGAATGAGAAAAGAAAAAGAGATCAAATAGACTGACCTCGATAAAGCATAGAATCAGGGCACCGATGCCCATTGTCAGCTTTTGCTCGAGCGGCTGCCCGCCAATAAAGCTAGAGAGACTTCGCTGGAATAGACGAATCGACCGGCCGTAGTATTGATCCGCGATCCGGTCTCTGCTGCACAGAGACTTGGACGCTCTGTGGACGGCACTCTGCGTCAGGAGCAACTGCAGCACGAGGTCGCTGCCAAACGCCAGCGGGATCAACTGTACGCAAAAAGGGTTATCCGGCGTCGACCCGTTGGCCATGCTGACCGTTGTCACGCCTAGGTAGTGGCTCAACAGGTCCATCGAGCTGCTATTAGTGATTCCGGGCATGAAAGCCAGTTGCCTCGGAACCTGGACCCCGGGGTCCGGTTGTGTCCTTAGTGGTGTGAGCAGGTTGTCGTCCAGAAGCTCGCCATCGTGACACACGTCTGAGGCGCTTGGGAAACATAGAGGATCTAGTGTCGCAGCGAAATCAACGGGGCTCTCGTGGGCGGCAAGAGGCTCGAGGATGTCCTGTTGAACCCCGTTAGTAGCATGTGACGATGGCTGGGAACTTGATATCGACGGTAGCTCCTCGGACGGGAACGTTGATTGTGGCACTGAGGCAACAGCCGTGTTCGCTTCGGGTGACTTGGAGGACCAAGCAGCAGCAGCAGTGCCAGCTCTTTGCCGCGCGGCATCGGACGAAGAGGCTGCCCGATCCGGGGCCGGATCCCTGCTGCGGGCCGTCGCTGGGGCCGGCCATTGACAATCGAACCCGTTGCGTTGGCAGCCACGACAGCACGGCTTCGTCTCATCGCACTTTTTCTTCCGGCCACGGCACGTCAAGCACCCAGTTCGCACGCGAAAGATGGGCCCAGCGCGGGTGGTTCGCGGCCTCGGTGACATTATATTTCTTGTCTGGTCAAACGTCAAGCCCTTCTCCTATCAATGAGTTGCAGAGAGGGGTGTGCTCGTGCACGTGTGATAATACGATGCTGGGATCGAGAGGACGTAGAAGAGGCCAAGACTGTGATCTCTGGCGTTTTGGGGTGCCCTGAGACGTAAGCAAGAGTGAAGCCGCTCAACTATTCTGGTCCTGGGTCCAACATTGGATGATACGAAAGAAATCAGAAAGCGTGCGGGGGTCTGCTGAAGCTCAACGGCTTTGCCGTCTCGAGGGCGCGATCCGCCGGAGCCGCGGGGCCGATTCCGGACCCGCGCCAGCGCGGTAAAGCACGGGATTGGGCCGCTCGCAGAGTCTCCGGCCAGTAATCTCTCGGTGCGACCTATTTCCGTGACGACATGGAGGTTATGCGCCATCTTTGATACCCTAGGTCAGGTGAACAGAGGCGCCATGCTGGCACATCTCTACAACAAAGTGCCTATGTAGAAGGGTCGTTCAGGTAAACGCGTGTTTAATGATGTCGCAAAAACGATCGTGTGGGAGCTGGTCACAACTACAGACCTGGACATTTTCACGGAATTGAAGTCTCGGTCAAGTAGTGTGCTCATCAATCGAATAGATCAGCCATACTGTCGAGGGTATTGCGAGCCGTGTGAATAACTCCAGCCCTCCAGTTCCGAGACGCTTGCTCGTGTCATGAGACCGTCCATTGTTCGAACTTCCCGGAGAACAATCATCGAGGTACCGTAGCGCTCCGAAGTAGTGTGGGTCAGGCGGTCCGCGTTCACCGCGCTTGCCGCAGCTCTCTAACATTATCATAGTCACGTCGTGAAAGTGATGTTTTTATAGTAGGACTTTTTTATTCATTGTAATTAGCTACCTATAGTATTTGTAACCCAGGTTAGGGTCCGTTATGTTATTTATCATGATATATTAACACGATGTCAGGTTAAAGTAGTATCCCATCGAGTGCTGGAGATAGTAGGAATAGATCAAAAACACCGTTTGGTTTGCTATTAACCGGTGAATCTTGACTTTCTTCCTGGGACATAGACGAAATGCTTGTCCAGAAGTTTATAGACGCATTGTTACATTTTGACTCGCGTTCATTGATGTTTTCCATGGACATAATATTGATATTCTATACTTCGTCTTGTAGTTAATATCGTGTAGGATTGTAGAACAAGATGTTCTAGCAGGTGTCACTATGCTAATATACAGCGAGCCTCAAAGAAAATAATTTGAAATAGATTATTTCATGAAGAGCCGCAGGGCTATCACATATGTAATGGCAACCGGCAACTATCTAAATGAGAACCGAACTTCTTCCCTGACAATCTTGGCAAGCCGGAGCGCATCCTCCCTTCCCTTTCTTGAGAACACATTGAAGTATGCTAGGAAGCTGTTCACGCCATGGCTCGGGTGGGCGACCTTTTGACCCTTCTTCACCAAGCATCCGTACCGACTCACGTTTTTTGCCAGATCAGGCCGACGATTGAACAGATCGTCGCAGATATCCCCCGAGTCGAAAATGCCCTCCGCCGAGGAAACGTCGTAATCCGCGGGGATGAAGACCATCACGCACGTGTACTGGGGACCGTTCTTGTAACCGTGACAGAGCGCCTTTGTGCGCTCCCCGTCTCGCAGCGCGATCAGCATTCCCAGACCCCAGTAATCGACGCCGTGCGTGGACTCGATGACCTGTGTGCCCTTCATGCCCGGCGGGCGCGGGTTGATCTCGATGAGCCACGCCTCGGGGCTCTTGGTCGCGCCCCGGCTCTGGGTTTCGGCGGCCCTCAGTCGGAGGTCGAGAAAGCCGTCCTCAGTGCGGTACTCGACCGTCGAGTTGTCCACTCGTCCCTCGAGGTGCATGACGCCGTTGCGGAGTCCCAGCCTCAGCAGAGTGTTGTGGAAGCATATCCGGAGCAGGTTGATCTCCGATTCGGGGAGCTTAGAGGGGAACACGCTGTCGAGCTCGATGAAGGTATTTGCGCCGCCGGAGCTGGAGCCGTTTGTGTCCGCGCTTTTGGGGAAGTCATCGCAAACCTCGAAGAAGAGGATCTCGCCGTCCAGGAGAACGAAGTTGGCGTCCACCTCCGGGCCGGCACAGTACCTCTCAATCACGAATTCGCTGCCGTGCCTGGACTTGGAGAGGGCGTCCAGGGGCCCCATGGCCTCGATGAGCTCGGTGTTGTTGTTGATAAGGAATACGCCCTCGGAGCTCCAGCCGTTGCAGGGCTTGATGATGCAGGGGAACAGAGAGCTGCCTTGCGTAGCCGCGACCTGGAGGATCTCCTGTGTGCTCGAGACAAGATGCGACTTTCGGCCCTCGAAGACGCTGGTTTCATACTTGTTGGTGGCGGTCATGAGGGCTTCGGGCTTGGAGCTTGGGAGACCAAGCTTTTGCGCCGCCAGGGCTACTTGATGTTGGAATGAGTCACAAAAGGTGATAATGCCGTCGACTTTCCCCTGGTAAGTGGCGACTGCCTGTGCAATTCGGTCTGCGAATCCCTCGTCCGGAGGCTGGGACATCGCGATGGGGATGAAAGCCTCTCGCCAGTGTTCATACTCAGGACCCTCTAACCAGTGGCCTGGGACATCGAGAACAACCATTTTGATTCCCAGAGCCATGGCGGCGAGATAGATGTTGGGTCCCGTGCCTCCATCGCTGGGGTGCTGTCGACTGCCCTCAACGATGACCAGGGTCTTAGGAGCTGTCGGCGTCGTTATCCACGGGAAGGACAAGCGGTTCTCGGTCTCGGCTTCGACGAACTGTGAGAACGACCGGGCTTCGAGTGACCCAATCCCGGGCGGTAGTGCCTGAAGGATGAGACCACCCGCAGACACTTCGAGTAGTTCTGCGAGGTCTCCCAGTTGAGAGGCTTGGACAGGCAGACCCGAGAAGAATCTCAGTGGTTCTGCTAGGGATGCTCGGGCGTCTACGAACTCGCAGTCGATAAAGCGGAGCGGGACGATATCGGATCGAACGATTTGCCCCTTAACGAGCGGCACGATGAGCTTGGCGACGCGGGGGCCGCACCCGAGGCCGCTTTTTAGGGATGCGCGTAGACATTCAGAGAGAAAATCGGTCGCAAGCTTAGATGTTGAGATGGAGAAGCGCCAGTCATCGTCCCACCCATGGCTCAGCCGTGTGTTGTTCGAAGCATCTGTTGGAATAATATCGAAGACAATGTCGATCGTTTGCCAATCATTGCCGCGAATCGGATTCGTGTAGGCTTTCCAAGAGAGTTCATACACGGCTGACGATGGTTAGATTAAGGACCGAAGCTGTGCCTCATGTAGGGAAGTGATGATTACCACTTTACCTTCATTTGTTGGAGATAGGACTTGGAAGTGATTTCTCGCGGATTTGGCTTGGTCCGGCAGATCAATGATGTCGCCCATGATGACTGGAATGCTAGTGTACAATGAGAACGACTTTTCGCAATTATTACAGAGCTGTAAAGTTCTTCTTCAAATTGGGTCAATCGTCTTGCTGGATCTCTCATATGACATTAAACATACTATCTCCAGCTCTTCTCGTCCCCGCAACGAGCCTTTTCTGGCGGCCTGCTTGAAGCACCATTCGAGAAGCTGCGTGCTTATACGTCTGAGTTTGCCTTTCAATATGCCAAGCTTACGATATTTTCCCGACTTACACGTGCATAACATGCCTGGGTTGTGATTATCTGGTTGCTTACGTGCTTGATTACCCGATCCACAAGCAACCATGCTGCAACAACTCCACTCCTTGAAAGATCCCTGTCAGCTTCATGAGAAGTTGCAAGAGTATCAATGTCATTCATATAGTTTTTAACCTTAAACGGCGGCATACTTCCGCCTGTTGCTGAAACCTTTCGTCGACTTCTGTTCTATGAAGCCCCCGTAATTACCGTCAAGATGTCCGACCTACTTTCCGGTCCGCGTAGGTACCTCTTCGATAGAACGCTTACCGAGAGCTTCACCATCGCAGCCTCTTTCCTCGTCGTTGTCGTTCTCTACAAAGTCGTTCCGTCCCTCATTAGCCTGTACCGCTGGAAAGAGCCGAAAGTCCGTGTGCCTGTCTTGAATCTCGCCGAAGATAAGAACTACGCCTCTGCCTCCGAAAAGTACGTGCACAACTTCAAGTCCATTCTCCAAGAGGGCTGGGAGAGGTTTCGAGATGGTGTCTATCAGGTCTGGGGCATCGACGGCTTCGTGGTAATTGTTGCACCCAAGTTTGTCGAGGAGCTCAATGCCAAGGGAACGGACGTGGTCGACGTGCACGCTGCGAGTCAGACGGTATTATATTGTCCAATAATGGTCCGAAACTCTCTGAACAATTGACTGATAGGTGTCTCTGTAGCGAATCATTGGCGATTACGAATGGCTGCGGATTGCGGACCATCTTCTGTTCCATTCAGTGCAGACGGACTTGACACGACAAGTTGGTAAGTGATGATAGCAGCCACCATGGTCTTCTGTCGAAAACGAGGAATACAAGGTTACTGACACCAAAAAGGTGCATTGCTCCCCGGTATGCGAGAAGAAGTTGAGTACGCGTGCTCCTTGCACCTGCCTTCTGGTCAAGGTAAGTAGTTGGCTCAGGAGTTATGAAAGCCCAGTAATCTAACAGCCCAACCCTTCAGAATGGTCCTCTGCTGCACTTTGGCCTCGCATGATCAAAATCATGGCCCTAGTCGTCTCCCGCATGACCGTTGGTCCGGATCTAAGCCGCGACGAGGTCTGGCTCGACACCATGGTGGGCTTTCTTGACGACTTATTCGCCGGCGGCTGGGCTCTCAAGGCATGGTCTCGACCCTTGCGTCCTTTTGCCGCCAGAGGAGGTTTTGTCTCAGGCATCTGCGATGTGTGGAAGCGACAAGCTACTGCCAGAGACATGTTGATTCCAATCATAAAGCAGCGCCGGGCGGCGGAAGCGGCAGCTCGAGCTTCCGGAAAGGAGTGGGAAAGACCGAACGATCTTCTGCAGTGGATGACTGATAACGCAGCAAAGGACAAGTCACCTAAGAGTGACGGCTTCGTAGCCGAGATGTGTCTCGTCTCAGGGTTTGGTTCTCTTCACGCTTCAGGCGTCACCCTGACCAATGCGGTCCTGGATTTGGCGGCAATGCCGAAGTATCAGGACATCATCCGAGAAGAGAACCAAGAGGCGCGGGAGCGCCAAGAGTCAAACACAAAAGAGGCGGCGATTCTTAGCAGCTTGACAAAGCTTGACAGCTTTTTGAAGGAGTCTCAAAGAACGAATCCTACCACATTGAGTAAGTGGCCAATGATACCATGTTCAGATGCTCAAGCTAATGAGGCGGAAAGCTGCATTCTCAAGGCAGGTCATGAAGCCCGTAACCCTTTCAAACGGCGTTCATCTTCCGGAAGGGACTCACATCCTCGCTCCCTCATCTATGGTCTCGTGGGATCCTGAAGTCTACTCCTCTCCCGAAGAGTTTGACGGTCTTCGTTTCCATAACAAACGGATGAACGCGGCCGACGGTGGTGCTCATAGAAACCAGTTCACGAGTTACTCTTCCGAGCAATTGCATTTCGGGTTCGGGCGTCAGGCCTGTCCCGGTCGTTTCTTCGGTAGTGCGATCATCAAGCTCATCATCCTTCATTTGGTTGATCATTTCGAATTGGACCTTGTTGATAAGGAGGCAGGGAGACCTAAGAACGGCATTAAGGGGGCGATGATCACTCCGGGGGAGGAACAGGAGATACTGTTTAGGCGCAGACAGCTTTAGCTCTAGTTTGTTGCAATTAACACAAGAAGAGTTGCTGTCTTCCACTTCGCCAGAAAGAAGGAACTCTTTGATCTTGCGATCCAATTTACTGACTCCTTCTCGTCGTCCTGATTAAAGTGAAAGCACCCCAATGTACCGACTTTTGACGCTTCTGGCTCTATAATACTTATCATTCAAGCCAGGATATTGGGAGAGGTACTTTAATGAAAGCAAAGGGACAAAGTCACTCTTTCCTGGACCTTGCCAACTCTACCTTATTCAATGGTGTTGGCTCTACAACTCATGACATCAAATAAGATGTACAAGATGATCGTCTTCTCTCAGTACCCCAGCAGTTAGTACCCTTATGAAAGACACATCAATTCGACCTAGCACTTTGAATACACTGAATGCCATTGACAACTATCTGGGCTTAGTTGCTGCAATACCAATGAACTTGATAAGTTTACGTATATTTGTTCTGATTCAACGAGGCCAAGCCACATCAGTGCAGATTTATATTCCCAAAGGCGTCTACCAAGATCAGGTACTTATGCTTTCTGAATTCTCCTTCACGGAAGAGAAACACAAGTAAAACGCAAAGAGATTAACATAGGGAAGGCAGAGAAGGAACGATAAAAGAACGAATCGGAAAAGCTAGGTGACTTGGCGACGGGCCCGCACGCCGGTGCGACTAAGCTGGAAATTAACCGGGTAATCAAGGTTTGCAGGTATGGTTTTGTACAGCAAGTAAGCACATTTGAGAGGCAACTCAGCAACACTGAATATTGTCGAGTAGGAGCGTCAACCTGGTTGTTTTCTTTGCAATTCTAGGCGTTCCCTTTTAATCTACAATCGTAAGTATTTCAAGTCTAGCTAGTCCACAACTATTCCAAATTACTTCATCTCGTCGCGCTTGACTTCCTCCCGAACACTGTGTCTATTGCCCCACACTCAAACCTTCACCATGGCCGTCCCCAAGGTCGCACCAGCCGAGAGAACTCCAGTCATCGACCAGTCCAAGACTAGCATCCTGCATCCCAACATCCACAGAAAGCCGCCGCCGATTGTAGCCTCTGGCAAAGGGTCGTACTTGATACTCGAGGATGGCCGCCGCATCTTTGAGGCGTGTGCAGGCCCTGCCGTCGCCTGTCTCGGCCATGGAAACACTGAGGTCACTCAGGCTGTTGTCGAGCAGATGCAGAGCGTGTCCTACTGCTTTGCCTTGAACCAGTCCAACCGGCCGGCCGAAGAACTCGCCAAGGCGGTGATTGAGACTACGAATGGAAAGCTTGCAAAAGGAACCATCATGAGCTCTGGTATGTCTATCTAGTAGCTAAATCGCCCCATGTCTTGTACCTTGCTAACTTATGCAAGGCTCGGAGGCTGTCGAGGCAGCAATGAAACTCGCAGTGAAGTACTTTGCGGAACTTGGCGTACCCAGTAGGGCGGGCTTCATAGCCCGAGCGGGTGCCTTTCACGGAACCACTCTGGGCTCACTTGCGTTGAGCGGCAAAGTCGCGTTCCGTAAACCTTTTGAGCCGCTCCTCAAGAGCGACATGGTATCCTTTGTCTCGATGCCCAACATGTATCGCGGCATGCTCGATGGCGAGACTACGGAGGAGTACGTCGAAAGACTGGCGTGTGAGCTCGACGCCGAGTTCGAGCTTCGCGGACCCAACAATGTCTGTGCCTTTATTGCAGAAACGGTCAGCGGAAGTGTGAGTTTGCGAAGCTTCTCCATCACGTTTAGGGGACCGCTAACTGATAAAATTAGGCGCTGGGCTGCCATACTGCGCCTCCGGGATACTTCAAGGCTATCAAAGCGGTATGCGACAAGCATTCAGCACTGCTAATTCTTGACGAAGTTTTCTGCGGCATCGGCCGCACAGGGACCTACCACGCCTGGCAGCAAGAAGATGTGATCCCCGACATCCAGACAGTAGCAAAGGGCGTCGCCGGTGGATACGCTCCCGTCGCAATGATGCTCGTTCATCAGAGGGTGGTCGATGCCATCGACGGCGGATCCGGCGTCTGGAACCACGGGCACACTTTTAGCTCACACCCCGTGGCATGCGCAGCGGGTGTTGCCGTTCAACGTATCATCAAGAGGGAAAACCTCGTGGAGAACTCGATGCGCATGGGAGAGCGTCTGGGAGCGGCTCTGCGCTCTACTCTGGGCGGTCATCCCAATGTTGGGGACGTTCGAGGCCGGGGGCTGATGTGGGCGGTCGAGTTCGTCAAGGACAAGGCCACAAAGCAGCCTTTCCCTGCAGAGGATGCCATATCTGCCAGGATAAGTCAGACTGGTCTCTCGGAGCCATGGAACGTTTATTTCTATCCAGGAGCTGGAACTGCCGATGGTATTTCTGGAGACCACATTACAATTGCTCCCGCATATACTGTCAGCGAGAAAGAGGTGGACCTGATTGTTGCCAAGCTCCATGGCCTTTTACTTGATGTTCTCGGCTAAGGCAGTTATCATTGTATTGTGATGACGAAGAACCCATATCTTGCCCTTTGGGTGCATTTAAGAAGCATGGGTCACATCCCCCAAGAAACGCAGCAAATTTCTTTTTCTTCATGTAGGTACGACATGCGATAACTATATTCCTTTTTTCTTTTGCATTTAAATAAATTATTTAGCGTCATACAAAGCCAGATACAACACTTGTGACGCCTATTCTTGATGCCTCGGGGACAAGTGCAATGGACTGGTTGACATCGGCACCATACTCCAAAAGCAAACGTACCAGGTCCTCGTTCCCGCCTAAAATGGCCTTGAAGAGAGCCGAGTGCCCGCACCCATCTACACTGTTCACATTGGCACCCGCCTTGAGCACGAGGCGGACAATGTTCATCTGGTTACTCTCTACGGCCAGATGAAGCGTGTCCTTGCGCTGTTGCGTCAACGCATTCAAGTCCCCTCCCTTTTCGATCAGTAGTTTGACGATGGCCTCGTTGCCGTGCACAACGGCCGCGTGGAGTACTGTTCCGCCAACTCCGCCTATAGTGGACTGGTTTCCAAAGATGGGTTCGTTGGCCTCCTGGTTTTTCAACCAGCAAGATAATGACATGCCGGTCTACATGCCGATAGTCTCAGCATTGACATAAGAAAGTCTTTGACACACCATAAAATTTCTCTTACCTGGGTATCCGTGTTTGCGGAGTTGTCATCATGATCGAAAGTTGGGTAACCCGACAGCGGGTCCATAAAACCACGCCGTGGGTTGAGGGTAGATTCGATGATGGGGTCTATACTAAGCGCTCTGGATATCGGAGAGGACTGAAATGAGAAAGCCTCGTCGTCGGAAGGAGCCAGTGTTTGGTGATCTCGTTGCGTGTCGTGATTATTCGTTGAAGTCGGCGTCGGTTTGGTGGTGCCACTCCCACCTGAGCCAGCCGGGGACGCACTCCGTTGATTCTCGAGATCCTCGATGCGCTTGAGTAGGCCTTTCCCTGTAGGGTGTCAGTATCACTTACGTTACTTCCACTATTTAGCTTGCGGGTGGGGTATCCGGATGCAACCTACTATAGGTTCGCTGGGCCTCTCTATTTTGTTGCCGTCTCCTTTCGCTGACCACGTTGCCTGCCATTCTCAGGGTACTTCAACCGAAACGCCAAAATTCACAATTAACGAGAGCTTCCGAGAACAGTGTTCGTCCGAGAGAGCCGAGGAGACCGCCAAGTAATCCGGTAATATATATTCTCGTTGAGGCCAAGTCTCGAGAGCATGCGAGAAGGGTCGGATCTTCCCGAATCAGAAGATTGGAACTCAGAAGCACGGCCCGCGGGGACGGGCGTTGAAGCCGTGATGGGGACTAATGCAACCCTACTGCGGTCAAAAAGAGATCGTGACGAGTGCTAAGGGCATCCGGGATCTAGGGCGGGATCTTGGCGCCGAGAAAGGCAGTTCAACTTCTGAAAGTAAACATTGACTCGAATGTGAAAAATGACTCGAATGTGTCCGTAATTACGAGCTCCAATGACTCTCTGAAATGCCCCGTGTCTGGGGAGGAAGTGTGGAACAACATTGTGTCAGGAAAGGAGGATGTTTCCTGAGGGCCTGCATGTAGTACCAAAAAGCAGCCATGCGTCGTGGTGTACCATACGCTGTAAATCGTGTCGTGGCGCTGATGGCGACTGGAAAGAATCGAAGACTGAGAAGTGTTTAAGTTTTGTAGGAAAATTGGACTCGCGTGGAGACAGAGACCATTACACAAACCTTAAGCAGCCAGCATACCAGCCAACGACATGGGCAATATACCACATGTTCAAAGGAGTGGTCGATTCGGTTGTATTATGGAGGTAATTGTTGGAAAGCGGCAGCACCGGACCCCTCCGGAAGACCCACCCGGAGGTCGGTCCCGGGGTGCAACACCCATGTTAGCGCGCGTGTACAAACTATCCGTAAGGGTTCTGTGGAACCACACTCCACATATATCCGCCCGAGATATGTTTTGTTATGATTGGTTGTGTAAAGACACAAGCTTTACATATTTCGTACATTAAAACAGGGTAGTGCTAGGTCTAGGTTAAGTCATTTGTCAGATATGCTGCCATATAGCCGAATGAAGACGCGATTTATTACCTCAAGTGTAACCCTGGGTATGTTGTTGTCCCTTTCCACCTTAGTGGCCCCCATATTTGATCCACCGTATACGGACCGTCACACGGGTTGAACGCATGTGTGGATGAATACGGATGTCCGCGTCTGACATGGTATATAAACTATAACCTGCCTGTTACTTGCCTTGGTGCGTCTCTCTTCTGTCATCCAACCCTCATCTCCTCACCTACTCGTCTTCTTACCTTGGTCAGGCGGCAAGTCGACCACTCAGAATCATTGCTGCCATTGACAGTTTCGTCGCGGTCCCCAATCATCCTCGCTGTAAGCAAACTTGCTACCTAACCCACTTTTTAAGCAGGCCAGTTCACGTTGTGAACTATGGCAGGTAACACTCTATCAGATCAGTCTCGGTCTGAGAAGCAGGGCGGCTCCATCGTCCCCTCTTCGGACCCGGACCCTGAATCCATCTCCGGGACCCAGCACGGAGACGAAGAACCATCCCCTGCAGAACCAGAACATGAAGTCTACCCGGAGGGTGGTACCCAGGCATGGCTTGCCGTTGCGGGCTCCTTCCTCGTTTATTTCGCATCTTTCGGTGTCGTGAACAGCTTCGGCTTCTTCCAGACCTTTTATCAACAAGAGTACCTGAAGAATTACTCGCCCACCGCCATTTCCTTCATCGGAACCCTGCAGATCACCCTGATGTATCTATCAGGTGCTGTTGCCGGAGCACTGTTTGATCTCTACGGCCCCAAAGTATGTAGCCCTGCTCCTAAGTCCCACTCCTCGGTTTTAAATTCGCTAACTTTCATGTGAGTGGCTCTACCTGTTCGCTGCCATTGGTGGTGCCGGCTCCATGCTTGCGACATCCTTCACGCAGCCGAATGCAATCTGGCAGCAATTTCTGGCCCAATCACTTCTCTTCGGCCTCACAGTCGCCTATGGAGTGCAGGTAAGTAGTTTACTCTCCTTCTGTTGAACTACCAACTCTCATCCTCGGCCCCACGCTCTGAAGACAGGGAGGACAAAGGGACAGGGTCCGGTGATGGCATGCTAGATTCAGGCAGATGAATCTTGATCACTGGGAACCTCTCGGGTCATTGTAAGCTCTTGAACGTACTAACTCCAGTTACAGCCCGCTCTCACCGTTGCAGGGCAGTATTTCCACCGCAAGCGTGCTCTGGCCATGGGAATTGTCGCCTCCGGTAGCAGTTTCGGAGGAGTTTGCCTGCCAATCATGTTCTCCAAACTGATTCCCACCATTGGTTTTCCGTGGGCAATGCGTGTCGGGGCTCTGATCATGGTCATCTGCTACGCTATAGCCATAGCCGTCTCCTCTTCCAAACGGCCCAAGAGGAAGATGAGATCTTTGAGGGATCTGCTTGACTACAAAGGCTTTCTCGACATCCGATACTCTTGTCTCTCAGCCGGAGCAGTCATCTCAAGTCTCGGCATTTACGTTCCGTTCTACTACATTGGTAAGTGCATGAATCCACATGTTTTCGGCTTCGTACCCTGCAAATCGCTGTCTAACAAAGTCTAGAGCCGTTTTGCGTCGCCCTTGATCCGAACTCGACTATCCGGCCTTACCTTCTCCCGCTGATCAACGCGGCCAGTCTTTTCGGTCGTATCATGTACGTAGTCTTCCTTGTCTCTACCCACATTCTTCAGCAAACTAACTTTCATAGTGGCGGTCATGCGGCGGACCGCATCGGACGGCTGAACTTTCTCTACCCCATGATCCTTTTATGTGGGCTTTTGTGCGTGGCGATGTGGCTCCCTGCTGCAACCCCTGGCGTTCTGGCTGGCTTTGCCTGCCTCTATGGCTTCGCATCTGGGGTTTTCATCTCAGTCATGCCTGCCGCCACCGGACAAATCATCCCTGCTGATAAGTTGGGCGCAAGGCTCGGCGCTTTTGGCACCGTTACGTCTATGGCGTTTTTGACCGGCAGTCCAATCGCTGGCGCGTTGATTACAAGTGAGACCCGAGCTGGGTACCATTCTCTGATCATCTTTGCAGTAAGTCTTGCATTTCCCCGTCTTATTGATCAGAAATCACTGCTAACGGCACATTCTTAGGGGTGTTGTCTGCTTGGAGGAGGAGCCATCATCTTCGTTGCTCGCCTCCTGCACGACAGAAACCTCAAAAGCAAGTGGTAAACTTACAAGTATGCAAAGAACCAGAAGCTCCATTCACGTGGCAGCGTTGTGCTTCATACGACCGATCTAGGCTGCATTCTCAGAATGGCAGGTCGACGCTGCACTTGGATGCGACTTTGGTTGGCTGGACCAGATCACTAAACACATGAGATTCACTTTTGAGGATGGAGATGAGAAGTACGAAAGTGGATATACGGTCTGTTGGGCTAAAGACCGAGTTGGGCTGAGTTGTGACTTCTAAGTGACTAGAAGTACGGGTGATGTGGGATGTGGGCGGACTGTGGAAAAGGAGGGTTCGAGGCTGTCTAACCTAGCCACGTGAACTTCTCGGTAGTATTGAATTACACCCCGAGCAGAAGATTGCCTCAGCCATGCTTACCGCTTCCAATATGACACCTCGAAGCATAGTACATGCTGACCTGGGGGCAAAAGCCATCGAAACTCAGCTTATGCACAACAGCATGTCATCATATCACCCCCTGTTATGAAGAGACTGCCTCGAAATACATATTTAAGATCACACCGCCATTATGCGGACATCTTCCCGGCTCTCAAGACCGTGAACGGACTTTCATCACTCTCCGAAGTTATCCCAAGCCATGTCAGAAAGCGCCACATACTTGATCACTGGAGCGGGTCGCGGTACGTGCCTCATCAAACTTACTTTCCCAAAAAGCCCTATTCGGTACACCTGGATCTAACTGGGCATTGACTGAGCAGGTCTCGGCCGCGGCCTCGCCGAGGCGCTCCTCCAACGGCCCAACACGACAGTCATCGCCGCAACGCGCTCTCAAGACCAGGCTTCCGATTTGCTCGGCTTTCGCACCCACTCTGGAAGCAGACTAATCACCATCACAATCGACAGCCGTTCCCCGAAGGACGCCGCGCTTGCGATTGAGAAACTGGTCCACGATCATGGAGTGGATACGATCGACGTGGTAATCGCCAACGCGGGCATCAGCAAGCCCCCTACCTCGGCTGCGGAGACACCAATCGAAGACGTCCTCGACTGCTTTACTGTAAACGCCGTTGCGCCCTTGCTTCTATTCCAGGCTACGTGGCGCCTCTTGGCGAGATCGTCGACACCAAAGTTTGTCGTGATCTCGAGTATTGCCGGGAGTTTGGGCGAGGTCCCTCGGTATGCCTCGCCTTGCACGGCCTACGGCTCCTCCAAGGCCGCGGTCAACTTCATGGTTCGCAGGATCGGGAGGGAGAACGAGAGTCTAATCGCCCTTGCTCTGCACCCAGGGTAAGCCATCACTTCTCTCTTTCCCCCTTCCCTATCTTCTGCTCTGCGTAGCGTTTGATAGTGATCGCTAACGAATGTCTTTGCGGGGTGGAAAGGTGGATGCAAACGGAGATGGGCAACGCTGCTGCGGTCAGATTCGGAAGAAAAGAGGCCCCTGTCTCTGTCGCTGAGGCGACGGACTCCATTCTCACTGAGGTATGCATGCTCGGGTGGTTAGATGGGCTGCATTTCTCGGAACTAACTGTTGAGCAGATTGATCAAGCCACTCGGGAGACTGCAGCTGCATTCCGCACCTATGATCACCAGGAGCTTCCGTGGTGAAAGCGATGTAGGCATTCTGTGGCTAAGAAAATCTATTCCTTTCGACCAAAGGATCAAAATCGCCGGGAAAATGTTCATAGACGAGATCAATAACAACTTGCTATTGTTTTATCCCACTCCCTGCTGTCATTGTATGATCATGATCACCCTTTGACACCGTGTTCCCACGTCTATCGTGACATCCTGAGCTGTTCGAAAACTCGGAGTTGTGAGAATAGCTTGAGCTGTATAACTCTCCCAGTGGTTGTTGAATAGCCCCAAAACCTGTGACTGAATCCATTGGGGAAGGAATTGTTTGCAAGAGCTTTTACCAAGCCACATTAACGAGATAACTAAACTTCATGTTGACGTTGCTTACATGTATACTGTAGTATTGGGGCATCCCTTTACGCTACGGTTAACGGTGCTGTGAACCCAACTGAATTTAGCGCTTAGCATGTTACATGTCTGTTACCTACCTTACCTGAGAAAGTTCAAGTTCATCAAGCCTTGCTGGTCGCATCACTACATCGCACAGGGCCTGACCGTTGTGCTATTAGCGAGACAATACAACCACAACTGCTTACGCAAACGCTCAAACTAAGCAAGAAGTTAAGCTTTTTGCTCACCTGTGCTCCACCTTTTTGCTTACATGTATGCACATATGAAGCATAAGCGAACTCAATACGCAAAATCACTTGCTTACCAGCATAGATGCGTCTCAGGGACACCCCTGAATTGGGTAATTGCCTGTGTCAATATTGACGTGCTTATTTTGACCGATCGTTTACTCTCGGCTTTCCAAGGTCTAAGTAGAAGCATTTTGACATGCCAGTTAAGGCTTACCGTTCCAAATTACAGACTTGGCAGTTGCTTTGAATGATGATGCAATCGAGCCAATGGATATAGTCGAATAGTCGATGGTGACAACAATTCGACTTTTCACGAAGGTTGAAGCTGCGGTCCGTTCGAGTTGCCTACGACTCAACTCTAATGCTGACAGGCAAGGCCCTCTAGAGTGGCGTGAGAGACTAGGGAACACCGACCGTCTTGCCATCATAGCCTTACCTACGGATTCTTGGCACTCAACTGATGATTATGTTTGCTTGCCAAAACATCTCAGCAGAAGTCATTCATTCGGGACTCTTTCACGAAGATTGAGAATATCGGAGGCTGGGTAAACATTCTGATCAGTTATTCTGAGCCATCTCCAATTTCGATAAAGGAAGCTCGCTGTCTTCGACCTAATTACATGTTTGTTCCGGGATTCATTCCTATCATTCATTGTACAACTTCATTAAGTTGGCCTTCAGATTAGACTCGCAAATATTTGTTGAAGCGTAGTACATCACAACACAACTCAAGATGACGGCCACCAACTCAATTGAAACCGCAGCCGCTCCCGAGCGTGCCATGGAGAAGTTCCTTCTGGTCGGTGCTGGTGCTCACGCCAAGAGAACTTATATTCCCCATCTCAAGACTCTTCGCGAAGAGGGCAGGGCCTATCTCAAAGTTGTTGTCGATATCGAACGATGCAAGGACAGAGTGGAAGACCTCTTGTTCACCAAGGGAATGGCTCCGGATGCGGAGCTGGTTCTGGTCCCGGCCTACGACGGACCCATGCCTGCCGACGTCGCCGCGCGCCTGAACGAAGTTGTGGCGCGAACTGGAGTGACCTGCGCGGTCATCAGCACCGAGCCTCTTGCCCATAAGTCATATGGTCTTTGGGCTGTTTCCGCTGGTTTGAACATCATTATGGACAAGCCTATCTCGACTAGAAACGGCGCAGTCACCGACTTCGATGCCGCCTTCGGAATTGCCGAGGACTACCAGGATCTTGCTGATGCCTACGAAGAGCTCCGAAAGCGCCAGGTCGCTCAAGGCCAGAAGCCAACATTCTTCCAGATGAACAGTCATCGCCGCTACCACCCTGGATTTTACTGCACCTTCGACATGATCAAGGAGATTCAGGAGAAGACCAGATGTCCCGTAACGAACATCATTTCAACACATTGCGATGGCAAATGGCGCATGCCCTCAGAGATCGTGGACGAGCCTTACCACCCCTACCGTACAGGCTACGGCAAGGTCTCTCACAGCGGCTACCACTTCTTTGACATGATTTACAACTTCATGCGATCCGGCTGGTCCGACACCAAGCGCCCCGACAAGATGGAGATTTCCAGCAGCTTCGTACTCCCCGCTGGTTTCGTCACCTCCTTGAACGAGGACGACTACGACCACATCTTTGGAAAGGAGGAGTACGCCAAGTGGAAGAAGTACACCGATGAGGAGCTGATGAAGCTCATGGCCGACATGGGAGAGATCGACGCTTCCATCCAAGTCACCTTCTCTCGCGGGGGTCACGCCATCGCTATCGCCCAGATCAACCTCCTTCACAATGGCTTTTCCCGCCGCAGCTGGCTGCAGCCCGGCGCTGACTTGTACAAGGGCAACGGAAGAGTCAAGCATGAGGCACACGAGATCCGCAGCGGCCCTCTGCAGACCATCGTTATCGACTCCCGCCAGGCCAACGACAAGCACGACCGCTCCAAGCCCAGCACCGGCGAGATTGGCACCGACAACCACTTCGAGGTCCACGTCTTCCGCAACCACGACATCACCGGCGACGAGGCCCCCCTGAAGACCTTCACCGTCGCCGACCTCGACCGCCGCTACAACACCGCTATGCCCGGCATCTATTCCGAGAACGTCAAGCGCGGAATCTTGTGGGAGGCTGTGGACTTCCTCCACGGCAAAAAGACTCTTCCCGAGCTCACATCCAACTTGGCGGATCACGCCATCCCCGCCTACATCATGAGCGCCGCTTACATCTCCCACATCAGGAGAACGCGGGGTCTTGACTCAAACGTCCCCATCGAGCTCACTTACGGAGGTATGTTTACTTCATGATTTTGCCCTGATTTCGAGACGCAGTGAACTGACCTTCCTTCTTTCCCCTAGCCGATGGACTGGCCAAGGCCCACATTGCCGAGGCTCTGTACAGACCTTTCGAGACTGCAAGTGATGCCAGCAGTGCTACAGACGTGGACCTGGCGACCCCGCTTGACGAGCCCTTGCTCACGGAGGCATCCATCAAGGCAGCTAAGCTCGGTCTGACGGAGCCTTTGGCGTCTTTGAATGCGGTTTGAGCTGGCGAATGAATTCAAACTGGTAGCCCGCCATAAGTAACCATATTGCTGAACGGCGAGGGTTATAAAATGCCCCGGTCATTAGTCTGTTTGACAGGCTATCGCTTCATGGTTTCGGATGCGTGTTGTGAACGTAGAATGAAAGCATGGCTATCTGGATCATTGTCTGTAGCGGTATTTTGCTTATAAAAGTTATATGTTTCGTTTTTTTAAACACTTTGAGTGGAAGTGATGCAAACTTTTGGTTACCAGGCTTTGAAGGACAAACTCACTTGAAGTCTCATGTTCGTTACGATGCCTTTCGCGATACAGGAGTTAGATGCCCTGTGTTGCTTAGTCTAGGCTTGAACAACATAGTTGAGGTAGTTGGTAGGATAGGACGTAAAGGTTCTCCGAACGCGTTGAACGCGTTTATCGAGGATTCGCCTGTGCAGCCGATAAATGAAATAGTCATCTTGGTGGTTGTAGATGCTCACACTATGCCACCGCTACTACCATAGGTACAACAGATATCTACCTTATATATAGGACAAACCAGACAAGGTGGTTGACTATTGGCTAGGAAGCTCTCAAAACTCCCTCTTGATTACGATAGCGTTTATCCCATCGGGTGCGAGTCGATATTAATCTACCTATCTCCAGTTTTTCTCCATAGAAACTTACGTGTCTATACTGACGACGACTCGTACCCGACGGGATGGGTTCAATCCCCCCAGATTCAGGGACCTCACCCACAATATCGGAAATAACAATGGTGACTCTGTTCAATTCGATATGAATCCCATTTCCTTCGATAACAAGGTATCTGGACTCTGTTTAATTCAGAGGTTGTCGTTCTGTGATGATGCTCGTGAGTTTCCGCTTTTTAAACTTCCGGGGTGTGCGAACTAGGTGAAACTCCCAAGCAGCCCCCGGACTCCTCGGGGCGTCACTGTCTTTTTCTCTGTCCAGCCGCAACATTTCATTCATCCAGGGAATTCGATCTTTGATGCTCCGGTATTGGCTGCAGCAACTAAGATCGAATCTTGTTCTGAAATACATATTTTCACTGTGTCTTGCCATGTCCATCTCGCTCAATTTGTCATCTCATCCATTCCGCCGGTCATGTCGGTTTAGTACTCATTTTCAGTCCTAGCCTTGGCTCTTACCTCCCCTGTAACCTGCCCATTACCTTCTATATGATTCTTCTTGGCCACAGAGATAGGCTGATAGCTCGTTCAGCGGTCAAGATCAGAAGCTGACTGACCCACCCGTCCGACAAGCGATTAGCAGGTGCAAGACGGACGGACGTTGGCTTTAAGCCCGAGGCTTAGACACTGGCCCGAGTCCCGCACGGCTTCGATTATATTAAATGTCACTGCTCATGACTCTGGAAGTGGTCTGTTGTCAGCATTTTAATACATCTTAATTTATCAAGGTTTCAAAAGTCAATCCGAGTCAGATTGCACAGTTTCAGGCCATATATAGACACGGAGTTCTCTCTAGTATAAGCCTTGATAGTATTTGAACACGCCTTTCGCCGTTGCACTACAGAGTCCAATTCCTCAGCATCTAGAATCATCTTTACAACACACTCTTTCTCAGTTAACAACCATGAAGGCTTCTGTCATTACAACCCTGCTTGCTCAGGCTTTCGCCGTCAGTGCTTTGCAGAAGTACTGCAACGGTGGACAGGGTCTCGCCAGCGGAAACACCTGTGAAGTGAGTGTCCAAAGCTGACATGCAGTAAAATACGACCACTAACATCGATGCGCGTCTAGGGAAAGGGAGCAAACTCTTATTGCGTAAGTTGCAGCCATTCTACTGAGCAACGTATATATCTAATGATCACCAAAGTGCCTCAACGTACAATCATCAGCGTTCCCCACTTTCCGCGGATCATGCTTCTCTCCCCAGAGCATTCGTGATCGGGAGGATGTCAACCAGGACTGCCCTGGAGGTGTAAGTTATCCCTGGCTGTTTCGAATCCATGAACTTGATTGCTGATCAACCTCCCTATAGTCTGTCTACTGCGTAAGCTACCATTCACTAACCCTGACAAATGAATGGCTGTTTACTTTTCATAGTGCGACTAAGCTACTCGATCGCGCAAGGCTTCACAGAGAAGGAGTTAGGAGAGTAATTAAAGTGTTATCAAGGTCGTTACGGATAAAGGCCCTGAACACGGCCTATGCCGTACACGCCATTAACGTGAATTGGGATAAGAGGCTTACCAGGCTAGATCGGCCGATCGTATCGACTATCAATACCACCATAGAAGACAACTATTTGATACCAATGCAGGGTGCAGCGGCAATTTTTAAGCATCCTGTCTTGGAACCGAATCTTCTCTGGTGACACCGTGACACAGCCCGACTGGGCTGTCCGTCAACGCCAAGATGTGGCTTAGAGTTGTTTCTACTAACTCCAGGGCCTTCATCAATGGCAGCCCCATTTCTTCGGGCACAGAATAATACATTACAAGACACTTAGCGAGAATATGGGATATTATTTTACATACGATGTTCGGATTCAGGCCATGTGGGCATGTAAGGGCTTTCTGAAATAAGATGTTCATCAAGAATCTAGCGTCAAGGTCTCAATCAGTTTGTTTTACAAAAAGTCGTCCATCAACGGGGAGATGGAGACTATGAAGGGGTGTATCTGTGTCTATCTTATCCGATGATTGAAGTCCCTCTCGGCGATAAAAGCGAAGACTCGGTAAATGCGGTCCGGGGGCTTTTGTGGCAGAGCCAAACCATACCAGATAATCGCAGATTTCCGTAGCAGCGGACTAAAGAGATTGAACGCGGTAAACAGTCTCCAAATTACATGCACTTTCATGAGATCGCGATGCATGAAAAGGGCGGCTCCCGGCATTCCAAAAAGAACCTTTAGTTTTCTTGTAGTTTCGTAAAGTCTATCTATTCCAAGCCAAAATTTACTGGGGCTCGAGAACGTTTTGCCTCCTTGAGACATTGTGGTGATCCATCAATCGTTTTCATTTTCTTTAGTCTAAGTCATGGCTTGAACCTATTCCTATGTGCTGTAACTTGTTTGATCAATATGTCGAGTATACATTATTGTTACTCAATTCTTTTTTCCTTCCGGAGAAGTAGTGTTCAGCGCATCCTAACAAGACACCATGATCTTGGCTTGCTCCCGAAATGAAAAGAAGTTTGATGTCATTCAGTGAGCCACACATCCTTTATACTTTCCAGGATTGCTGCTTGCCTACAAGTATCGCTCTCAGAACCAACATCAAGACCGTCATTGCCACCATACCGAGTCCTGACAGTAGTTGC
The DNA here is from genome assembly GCA_001563135.1 of Colletotrichum simmondsii. Classification (NCBI taxonomy): domain Eukaryota; kingdom Fungi; phylum Ascomycota; class Sordariomycetes; order Glomerellales; family Glomerellaceae; genus Colletotrichum; species Colletotrichum simmondsii. Next base: position 85,275 of record JFBX01000861.1, read on the forward strand.
ACGCCCAGATATCCACCGGTCGCTCGAAGCAAAGCACCCGCTATCGGTGGTCCGGCCAATGACCCAAAAGCATTGGTTGTGCATAACATGCCCAGCCAAGTGCCATGTAAGCTGAGGTCAGGCACCAGACTCGAGATAACGGTAGGCGGCAGTGATACTAGCCCACCAGAGGCGAACCCGTACGCGAGTGCAAAAGCGACGCTGCCCACGGCATCATGCACAGCCAGCCAGCTCAGCGCAACGGCGGCGATGGAGACGGAGACGCCGAGGAGAACGTTAATGGGTCCAAAGTGGCCGGCAAGCCATGCAGGAAAGACTCGGCCAAGGATTGAGCCCGCGTTGAGGATTGCGACTAGATAGTACGGCAGTCTCGAAGAGCCCCCGCTTGATAGACCATGGGCGAGGGAGTATTGCTGGAGATAGTAGATGGGCGCCATGTAGGAGAAGAAGTTGAAGAACATGGCAGCGGAGAAGACAACGAACGAGACGGTTCGGTACGCGGAGAGATCCAACATCACACGGCGCTTCCGTTTTCCGGCACCTTCATCATCGGATTCGGACTCAGCCCGGCGACGGCGCTGCCGCAAGACGGCGAAGGCAAAGGCGTTTGTGGCGAGGGAGATGAAAGCGAGGACCCTCGTAGCCCAGGGGAAGCCCATGCGGGGGTACAGGCTCTGAAAAATGAGAGGGTACACGACGCCGCCGAGAGAGCTGCCCGTTGCGACGATGCCCGTGGCAAGGGCGCGACGTTCGGAAAAGTACTGCGGGATGATGGAGACGGAAGGGATGTAGATGCAACCCGAGCCAAGACCGACGCAGAATGCTTGCGCGAGGAGCACCTGCCAATACGCCGTTGCGATGCTAGTCATGGTCATGCCGAGGAAGATGAGGGTGATGCCTGTGAAAGTGAGGCTGCGGAAGTAGCCTGCGTCGTAGAGAGGGCCGACGAGGACGCCCGTGAAGAGGAGAAGGGAAGATTGAATAGAGCCGATCCAGGCTATCGAGTCGGCGGATACGTCCTTCATATGTTCTTGGTAGTAGGCTTGGAAGACGCCGTAGGAGCTCAAGATGCCCCTGCGGATGAGGTTAGTTGTGATTCTGTGAATTGCTCCTTAACAGCAGGTTACCCGGCGAGACTGAAACGAGAACCACCGACCATGAATTGAAGAATAAGAAGAATGAGCCTGCAACTTGGAGCCAAGCCAAACGGCCGCCATCTTGAGGCCGTGTATCGATCTCGACATTTTCATTCACGTTGGCGGCGGTCGTCTCCTTCTGTTGTGTTGCTATGCTTGCCTCGGGAGAAAATTCCGAATGCGGAATCGCATCGTTGGAGATGCGATTGTTGATTGACATGACGACGAACCACTGGGAACTCGAAACAATCCCATAGAGAACTTAAAGGCACTGCCAGTACATTCCCATAGGAGCAAGTAAAAGGAATCAACGACAACAACTCAATGGTAGGCGTAATGGTTTGTAATGCAACCCTCGCTTTGAAACACAATTGGCATCGCAACTATGGGCAGTCTCTTTTTCCGTACGGCAAATTGTGCGCCGCGCCGAGGGCCGCCGGCGTCGGGAGGGGTTGATTGACACAAGTCATGATGAGTTGCCGCCCCATAAGGCGCAATCGACGTCGGAGAAGGTTTCCTTACCCTTGTTGAGCCCAGTCGACGACGCGGAGGCCTTCTTAGAGGAATTGAGCCCCGCATAGTTGAGTTGCGCCTACGGTCTAATGGCCCTTAAGTACTTACTTCATTATTCATCATCAAAGGCGTAGGGGGAAAAGGACTGCGGAAAGCGGAAGGTGGACAAATTAATATGGAATCGGCTGTTTGCCGTTCGCGGTTAGGCTCTTCCCGAGACTGCGGAGCCATCCGAAGCCGAACTTTGGTCAGATTGTTCGGTTAGATGTTCGGTAAGACTCAGAAAGTTCGGCTTGCTGACATCCCCCTAATGATCTCGAAAATAATCGCGAATGAAGAAAATCTAACACAATCGTAAACCTTGGATGTCTACTCATCTCAGGCGTGCCGTTTGTTGCTGTTGCTTTCGTTTCTAATTCGGCTGTCCCGTGAATATCGGCATTCATCATGGAGCCCGCGTCTTCACCTCTCCGCTACCGAAAGAATGGTCGGCTTCAAGCATGCGACCCCTGCCGCCGTCGCAAAGTCGCATGCGACCACGCCCGTCCGGTCTGCAGTAACTGCAAGAGACGGAGGCGGATGGAGCCGTGCGAGTTCACAATGAGTACGCCGGCGCAGATGCGACAAGGCCCAGAGGCTCCCCGTATCTCGGAACGTACGTCACGGTCAACCAGCGTAACGGGCTCGGAAACAAGCGCCGAACAGTTCCAACCCGCAACTGCGTCCACACTGGTTGGCCAACGGTCTGATATCAGCCCTGCCGTGACGGAAACGGAGATACATGGACAGTGCGCTCCGAGTCGCGAGGTCGTTGTGACGGAGAGCGTATCCGGCCATCTCGGTTTCATGTCGTGGAGCGACCTGTACAAGGAAGTCGGCAATGGGCTCTCTGCCCATGATATACACGCCGCGAAGGAAATCCTTTCTACCTCTAACGCCGGCCGGGAAGCCAGGTCTATTGTCCTCTCAGAAGACGCCAAGACGTTGGAGACTTGCCTCTTCATCCTTCGTCTGGTCCCCGATGAACGTAAGGGCCGGGCACTCTTTGACTCACACTTTGACCCGCACAACGCCTTCATCCACCCCGTTGCTGTGCGGGCTCTGGATTCGCTGTATGGTACTTTTGGGCACTATCTCAACAGTCCGGACCGGGACGACGCGCAGCTGTCAGAGTTTGCGCGGCGGCTGTGCTATAACTCGTCCCGGCCGTTCTTCGAGCACGAGCCTGATCCGGAGCTGTGGATGGCGCAGTTTACGAAGGAGAATCTGAGGTGGGAGACGTTGGGGCTGCTGTTCATTTACTGGGAGATGAAGCTTCGGAACGAGCAGCTTCCGAGAACGGATGTTGGACGAATGGGATACGGGCAGAAGAACGCTTTCAGGAAGTGTATCTTTGACTGCATTACTTTGGCAAGGCAGGCTAATGAGGTTGGGAATACGCTGTTGCTGTACCTGTACTTTAGGCGGATGATTATCGAGTCTATCATTGACGGAGATACCAGTAAGTTCCTGGTGACACATCGAGCCGCCAAGTCTCGACAGACACGTTATCTTCATTGGTGGAGGCTAACATGTGGTACAGGTCGTTCAACATGGATGACACAGGGGGAGACAGTATCACTCCTCACCTTCCTGGGCCTACACGTCGAACAGAACAAAGGACCCTATAAACCAACTTTGGCGTCGGAGCTGCGGAGACGGCTCCTCGTGAAGATTTTCGTCCTCGACAAAGTCGGCTCCGCGATCACAGGGCGACCACCTGCCCTGAGTCGCCGATACATCCTAACCCCACCGCCGCTCGACATACGGGACGACTACCTGGTATGCGACGACGAGACAATAAGCAAGGCGGTGAGATCGCTTGACAAATCGGGATGGAATCCCAACGGAGCGTTGAACTCGGTTACGTTCTGGCGAGCTCGGTATAAGCTTATGATTATCCGTGACGAGATCTTTGAGGTTGCTTTGGGGCCTGAAGCGGCTATATCGGTGGAAGTTCTGCTGTAAGTGTGCAAGTCGAGCACATGGGCATTCGACTCTACGTTCGAGTTGAGTGAATACTAATTTTGCGTTCATTTGATAGTGCACTGAAAGCAAAAGAGTTCGCGGCAGCGGCCGAGATGCCAGCCATCATGCGGTTTAACGAATCAGACATTCGTAATCCGAGTCTCACTGGTCAGATGTTCCACGTGCGGCTGCTCATGCAGCTGGAGCATCTGCAGAACCTCTTCTTCATTGAGCGGCTATTGAATCGGCAGGACTGCTCCAACAAGCGGGATTTGCTGTCAGTCAGCTACGAAATGACAGCGACGACATTGCTCTACTGGACTGATTCGGATAGTCTCGGTGCCTTGTGCGAGGATTTCAAATGGCTTGTAAGTGCAACAATGTATCAAACTTGAAGAACCTCAAAATTAGAGCTACATGACTAACATCCTCGACTCCATCAGGTCATGGCATACGCCGCCCCGGGAGGCGGAATTCTATGCCTAGAATTACTGAAACCAACTTTGACTCTGGCGAACAACAGCATTCCCGTCACAGATAGCAACGGCAAAGTCATTACCAGGTCCGGTATCGTACAAGTACTGAGTCTTCTGGTCGGCTTCCTCAAGTGGGTGAGCCCGTCCGAAGCCCCGGGCAGCATCTGTGCGAGCACAATGACTATTGTGAAGCAGGTGCTGGACGAGGCACTCAATGGGGCGCCGGACCGCAACCCGTCTGGCGATGCAATGGAGTGGGACTTTTCGGCGCAGTTGGATTTCAATTTTGATCTTTTGGACACGTACGAATGGATGCGCCCGGAGTTTTCATGGAGTGATTTACAGGCATAGAATTAATTCGGGTTGAAGGCTATAAGCAGCTGGAGTTCTCGATTTGATTTACAACTTGGAAGTTCAGAGCATCTCCATTCATTGCGTTTTCACCAACTTCCTTGCAAACACGACCTGAAGCCATACTAATTAAAAGGACATGGATAACAGACTTTCTCACCTATGACTTGATGGTCCAAGACTGTACTATCTGGTCTGGCGTCAGGAACTACGGTGGTGAGGGTCCAAAGATTGCAGTGGGGTACCTAAGACCTTTCACGATCCGAGCCTTCAACCAATTGGTCGGTTAGCTCAGTTGGTTAGAGCGTGGTACTAATATTTCACCTGAAATGTTGAGTAATGCCAAGGCCGGGAGTTCAAGCCTCCCACTGATCATAGTCTTTTGCGAATACAGCTTTTTGCTGCTGATATCCACCTGGGGACGCTCTTTCTTTGATATCATGAAAATTCGTCTGGAGTTTTGGCTATCTGTTGAAGGTTTGCGAATCATTGGTGGCCTGTGATCCGATTGGCCAGGAGGCAAGTCAGCTATAACTTTGTTTAGAATTGAACGGGTAGGCCCTTTGGTGTCTGTGACAGTTGGATATACTCTACAACCGTGTTGGCTTTTCCTTCTTCAAAGAATTCTTTAATACTCTATCCAACCCATGATTGATTGCATCTGAGCTCAACTAGTCTTGATCAAGCAAGAATTGAACCAAAGTAATCAGTTAGATTTTGGTAGTGATAGATGGCGATGACCCTTCCCAAATGGGGTCCATGGAGAAATCCTCGTGGCATTGTGTGTAAGCCCATGTAGGTTAACATTACACTTATCCGGCTCCAGGACTTCATGACCGCGAATACAACGACGAATACGTCTTTCGACCCTGACGGAACACACGAAATCACTTCATCTCGAAGCAGGACCTGGAAATCCGATAGGCACGAAAGCCGCAGCTCATCTGACCGACACGGCTATTATTTCGCCGTCATTTCTCTGACTACTTACGTTGTTGTCAACTTCCAATAATCCCATTGACTCACACGTCCATAGTCGTAACTAGAGCTCAATGTCTCGAATCTAAGAAAGCTGTACCTAGAACATACATGGCGTACTTCTCACCCTGATACAAGCCTGAACCTCAGCCATGTGAAACAACTGCTAGTGACCGGCCATGCTTCTGCAGGGTCCAAATGTGACGATGTGACGAGTTTCGTCGACAACATTAGCTTAGTATTGAAAGCGACTGACTCGTGAAATGGTTCGTGAGGATGTAGACTGACTGGATCGACTACCTTAGTTCGGCGCGGTGATGAGATGACGCTAGAAGAAGTAAGCTTGATTGTTGAAGCGAGGGGTTAAACCCGGCACTTGTCACCGCACAGGTAAGTGACTCCGGGAAGGTTTTGGTCGACCGGCTAGTTCGCTCCGGCTAGCTCGCCGTATCTGCAAGACCAACGGTATATCACACCTCGTACAATTCTTTTGGATATTTGTGGCTTTCGCAGTGGCTGGCGATTCAGGCTGCCCATCAAGGTGTTTTGCCACACGGATAGTATCAGTAAGTCTTCTGTATGATCGCTACAGCCCACTTCCGAAGTCGACAACCGACAACTGCTAGCGGCAAGCGCGACTATAGCGCAAAATGTGATTAGTTGCGAACTTGCCGAGATGGACTACTTGGTCGCGCGGAGTTCGACTTCTTCGACTTAACGAAAACGCTAGTATTTCAGTGACCCGAAAGTATCACGCCCCGAGGTTATGAGATCACTCCTTATTCCAGATGAATGTACTGGTGTCTTCATCGAAAAACATGCGTAGAGTCATAGCTTGACTTACTCGCTTCCTCGGAGTTCAGCGGAAAAGTACATGTAACTATCGCCCGCTTACCCCAAGGTCCAGACTAATAGGACCCCCTGTTGAGGCAAATGAGAAACATACTCGGTGATGGGAGCGTCTACGAATACAGCTTGTACCTGCAGCCAGAGGTAAAACATGGCCTGGAAGCACCCTCAAGTCCTGATGTAACTACAGTACGCCATAGTGAACCACCTCAAGGCACTTGAGTACGACCGCATACTTAATTATCCGCAACTTTTGATTCTAGGCTGACAAAGTTGATACATCCGGCCGAAAGCAAGGCAGCAGAAGGGCAGCCTATATCTGGTTGCTCTTACATGAGGCATTCAACATAGCAAAGCTGATACCTTCATTACGTGCTGAAAGAGCCGATCGGCTAATGATGATTCCAAGCGCGATATACCTCAACATTAGCCTTTACGCGTAAAGCGATGGTGAGTGACAACTACAACCACTACCTTAGACTCTAGTGTCCCTCATAGACTGTAGTGTAGCTCCGCCTGCCTATCACCTATGAGAAACCCCGCAAGCGAAGTGTAGTAGAATTCTTGGAAACGCAAAGGTCAAAGCGCGAATGGTTCCCAAGCGCGCAACGTCGTATCGCTGCTGAAGAATGTCCCATCGCTTACTAGCAAGTCGCAAGTGGTGAATCTCGGAATCTGCCCGTTGTAGTTTATGAGATTCCCGCAATCGATGTGGCTTCTACGTTGACCATGTTTCATCCCGCTGACAAGGTTGAGATTTGAGAGCGTGGCAATGGGAAAAGTCCGTCTCATCGAGGCCGCATAGCGTACACCTCGCACTCCATGGCACAAGCGGCTAATTGAGTAAGTGGACGGATGATGACGCTCAATAGTCATATCAGTATGGGGCTCAGTGGATTTTACAGTCATCATACCTATATCACGAAACAAATCAGGGATAGCAATGTTGCAAAGCTAAACTTTTGTTGAGAAATACCATCAGCAGACACCCCCAAGACGCGAGAAGACCTCCCAAAGACGCAAGAGAGGGATGTATCATGTGCGCAAAATAAGTCCCAACCAGTTCAGTATGGCTGCCGTCATTGAGACTCTGATCACTTATCCTCCGTCTTGTAAATCTTGATTAATCATGGCCAGTCTACAGCAAGAGGTTCGATCGCCAATGCTATTGATTGTTAGTCTTGGGTCTTCTCATCATGTGAGCAATTGAAAACACAAAGACTAGAGTAAGTTATCACGCAAGGTTTCAGCGCAGATCATTGAATAGACTCTTACAAGAAGAGTTCTACGCAATGTGCATGGGTTACTGACAGTAATATGCATGCGCCCTATCCGGCTCATTCAACAATTTGATGTCTCAGAGACGACGAGATCGTCTCAAGTCATTGCTTAAACTCCCAACCCCTGATGTCGATCCGCAACGGTCAGACCGCACCAGACCCCCATCCACCTATTTTCAATAGCTTCCCAAGGGGGTTCCATAGGGTTGACCACATGTTACGTCGGCAACTGCTGGCTGCAACCCACCGAGACACGTCAATGCAGATCCGGGCAAAACTGCCATTGGCAAGGGGACATCTCGTCGCTCAACCTGCAATTGGCCAGTAACATACGCTGTGCATGCGATACGCCACGCGGACTCCCGCCTTCAACATAATACCCGGTGGCTTTGGCGGGGGACGCCGCCTCTATCTCGTCGAGCCATCGGCTACCTCCCCTACTAGACTTGGACGAGAGAATGAACGTTTCCCGAAACCGTAGCCAAACCGGCTGCATGTACAGTCGCTACAAGATATCGCGTAAGCTCAGGAAGGGTAACGAGTGCCACAATAGGCAAGAGGCTAAGGCGAGAGCGGATAGCGGGCAGCGGGCTTATCTCTCCTAGGCCAAGACCACGTTGACAGTGCATCCGCCCACGGCCCGCTCATGGCCCTGGGTAAGACTCAATCCGGCTGAGTGGGTGCGGAGCCAAATGTCGAGGTATCTCTCCGAGTGGAAATGGGTGGCATTGGGGGCCTTAGACAACCACCAGCCCCTTGTTCAATGGCAACGACCTTGGAAGGGTGTCCGAAATGGATTCAACCGCCTACGATGAGTTGAAGGAACTTGGAAGAGGCGGTCCAGAACTCGGCTGCGATAGCCGGCCAAGAAGCCACTATTCCCGTTCTCAGTCTCAAGTCCGAAGCTCTGCTTGTTTAGCGACGCTGCTTACGCGGGGGGCCATCTCAATCACACGATCAGAAGAAGGGGTCCGAGCGGGTTGTTGAAGATGGATCAACCGCCGCTGAACGAAGATCTCGTTGTTTTCGGAACATGTTCGCACTAGTTCGGGCCATCACATCTCCAGGGAGATCTTTCGGTGAGTCGATTAAGTCAATTACCATTGGGCATACCGTCTGGCAGTCCCTCACGCTATTTGTGGTATCCAAAAAAACATTGTGTCATACAACTCGTTGCAAGCGCAGACTTCCGAGCCAAAATTCCGCTAGTGACAAAGGAGAAATAACCAATGAAAATCAGAACGGGGAACCACTTCGTCCCGTTCTCCCTGTCTTTGAGCTGCCCGCTTCCAGCTCGCGCATGTGAACCAAGCTCGTCTCGTCGTGATAGTCGACGGTGTACTCCTTGGTGTACATGATGCCATTCGGGCTGCTCGAGAGCCCCGAGTCGCGATCGACGGTCCTGACCTTGGCATCGTTGCCCAGTGTCCTGTTCCTGCTGCGACCGTTGCCACTCGATTGAATGTAATACTTTGCTGCTGCGGATGTGCCGCGCCGTGTAGTGCCCAGCAATTTGGGGAAGAAGCCAACGAGGATGACGCGTATTGAGGGCATGCAGGCGCAGATGATGCCCACGTTGATTTCGACGGTGGACCAGGTTGCGACTTCGAATTGATCCCAAGTTGGATTCTGGGACTTCGCGAATGCGACCAAAGACTGCAGGCGCAAGATACTAACGACAGTGACACTGGAAACCCACATGTTAGAGAACGTTCTGAGGGGGAAATCGACGCATTTTGGAGACTTACAAGGTGCCGACGAAGAACATCATGGCCACGCCAATCTTCTTCTTCCAATGCAAGTTCAGACCCTTGATCTGAGATAAAGGCAGAGCGAGCATCCATATGTCCAACACGATACTGATGCCGGCATTAGCCCAGGCGATGGCGTTGATGTCCAAGCATTGTCCGTTGCGGTTTCCGTCCCACTTTGTCCAGTAAAAGCTGATCGGTTGGCATTGGAAAATGGCGACAAAGATAAAGGTGAGGCCGAATACTGCGTTGAATCCGATGGTGCCCCAGATGAGCTTCTTGATACTGCTCTGCGAAAAGATGCGCATGTAGAAGAAGAGGAGTGACATCTTGAGCAGCGTCACCTGGCCGAAATACATTGGCTCCATGATGAAAAACCAGTACCCAAAGTCGTTGATCTGAGTGAATGAGACTGTCCAAATGTCCTTGCCGAGGCCGTTCGCGGCGAACCCGTGGGTGTTGATGACAGTTCCTGGGATACCGGAGCCAAGTGTGATGAGAATGAACCAGTCGTCCATGCCGAGGTCGCCCATTGTCGCAAACACTTTGTGTACCAGGCGGATAATGACGAATACGCCAGACAGGCAGCCCATGGTGATAGAGATGGTGTTGTACATCGGCGTGCGGTTTCTCGGGGTCGCGCCACATGTCGTCTGGGTGATGTTCTTGGTTGCTGCGGGAGAGTGACGGGTTAGATGACAGGTCTTTGGGAGGATTCACCCATTAGCATCCAAAGGAAGACAAGGCCACTCACTAAGAGCATTCCTAAGAGTACAGTTCTGTAGAACACAAGCTTCAACTTCGACCTGCAAAGGAGCATTGGTGCAGATACATGTCTGGTTGGTCGGCGCGCATGGCGAGCTGAGGACCGCCGTTACAAGACATGCTTGCTGTCGTGTAGTTAGTATCTAGAGCACGGGCAAGTTCATGGTGTTCAATGAGTAACCTACTGCGCATCTTGGTAGCGATGCTACAGCTGAAGCAGGATCGCCTTGGGCCGCGGCGCAAGAAAGCACCGCAGCCACGGACAGCAACAGAGAGATGAACCTCATATTGGGGTATGTCCAAGTGAGAGACAAGGAAGAACCTCCCCCTCTTCAGAAAAGGGCCGGGAGAAGAAAATAGGGTCGTCGTACAAGCTAGATATGTATCACCTCGAACATGGCGTGAGCGTCATAATCGAATAGTCGTAGGTCGGTCGTGATGGAGGCGTCAATGGTTTTCCCAACACGAGGTGAAAGGGGTGGGAAGATGGGCGGACGGGAGGGATTAAGGTTGTCGTGAAACGCCTTCTACACCCTCTGTCTTAGTCAACAAGCAGAAGACAGAAGAGGCCACTTTGGGGGAGCTCCTCGGGATGGGTTGCGTGGTTCCTACGTAGCGACATGCCAACGCGGAGATGATGCTCGATGCAGCAAAGGGAGCTTCTTCTGCGGTGCGGCGGTTCCACTTGGGGTCAGCGCCACACAAGACCAGTGTGCCGGTAGCGTGCGGTCTAGTTTCGACACACGGTGGTCGCCGTTACACTTCAAGGTGGCATCACGGCTGTTGAACTGTTCTAGCAAACGGCGCGCCCCTTTCCCCATCGTTTCTACGCACTATGCAAGTCTCAGTGGTGGCGGCGGCGGAGACCGGACGACGGCGTGACTTCTGGTACATCTAACCGAGGGCGACGTTTGGAGGGAACTCGGCCATGGGCTGGAATACCGGACTGGACAAACATACTGCGTAGGACCCTGGTGCCCAGCTCCGGCTGTGGGATAATACCCAGGGTTCATCCAGGATGGCAGCTGTATATGGCAGCCGAGGACTGGCCTGCGCAGAGAGAGAAAGCGAGAAATGTGATACACTGACATGCAGGAGGCTCCCCGTCAACGTGGCATGGCAGCGGACCGAGGCCACGACTGGTCTGGAGCGCCGCACATGTCGGGTAGGGGACCGGACTTGCAGACTTGCAGTGAATAGTGATCGAGGGGTACAACCCATGGAGAGACTCGGTTGAGTATGCGGATGTAAGCCCGTCATCTGTGCCACACAAATCCACCCATATCCGTACATGCATATCTTCAGGGAGGGAAAAGAAACCCCAGGAAGGGGGGGGCCCAGACACAGTCGCCGAACCAAGGCGAGCAAGGGTCGGGGAGCATCGTGAGCGCAAGGATCAACACCCGGGGGGCCCAGCGTGAGAAAAATCTCCTCGAACCTCTTGCCCTGGAAGAGGGGCCTGCTCTCGTGCTTTGTGCAGAGGAGAGCCCAGATCACAGATGCGGTGGCAGGGGCCAGCATCCCACCGGGATTGAGATGCCCTGCCTGGATACCTCCTCGCGATGCCACTGCGGAACCATGGTAGCGTAGCTCGATCTAAATGAACAAACAATGGAAAGAATTCGAACATTTTTTTCTTCTCGGTGGGCAATCGCCGACGGCACAGCAAAAGCTTGTGCGACAATCGGGGGCTGGCCGAGGCTGTCGCGGCAATGCAAAGCTGAGGCGAAGCTGATTGTTCCCGAGGAACGGTAATAGCAACTTGTAAGTTGTGGTGTGCTGGTGCAACCAGCTTTGACACACACACAGAAGCACATCAAGATGCCGAAATAACCAGGAGGAAACGCCCGAAGAAGAGCCAGAGTTTCGGTGTGGCAGGTTCAGTAACCGCATCGAAGGAACCTCTTTTCTTTCTGGAAGACCGCCCCCCCGTGCCCCCAAGACGGACACGCAAGGCACGCAACAGGCTCATCACACACACACAGACGAAGGGGGGCGTGTGTCCCTTTTTTTTACCCCTTGGGACGTTAGTCCGGGCAGAGATGGCGTCGCAGTTGGCCGGTGCTATCCCTATCCTGGTGGCACATCCGGCACGCTGTGTGTGTGGAGTAATTAGTTGAGATTGGGGACGGTTAGAGGGTCTGAGCCGGCACGCCACGCCATTGGTGGCCAATGTTCGATCAAAGTTGGGACGGGGAAGAGAAAACTGAGATGTGGTCGATGTGCGATGCGAGTATTTGGTCTGATTGCCGATATTATGACTCGGGGAGAGGCAAAATATGGACTCTACCACTTGTTCTCTTGAGTCTGCATCCGTATGTGTATGGGTTGTTCGTGTGGGTTGGCTCAACTCGGGTGAATCAACTCGCTTGATGTCGCTTCACATGCAGGCTGCAGCAGCGGATCGTGGGCAATCTCCATTGCTCATATATTGGCAACCGGCCGAATCCTTCGGCACTCTGCCCTGTACTCGGCTCAATGACCGGATTTTGTCGGATTATTCGCGGACTGGCCCAGGACTCCAGGGGAAGGTCAATTCATCCATAGGCGGATCTCGACCTTTCTCTGGAAGACCAAGGGGGTCTATTGGAAGGGTTTCCGATGCTACCCAGCAGAGCAAATGTGGCCTGAGAACCCAATACTTTTGTCTCCTTTCTGCCCCAGCTTTGGGGGGTTCGTAAGGGTTCCTCGGTGATAGATTAAATGTTTCTGACCTGTCGTCCGGGGTTCATCGTATCTCGCCGGATGCACCAAGAAGGATCGGGGCTTTGTTTGAAAGGGTTTGAACTCTGTGGAGAACGAGTGGAGGCAAAAAGCCTGAAAGTAAGAAGAGCGGCCAAGTTTTGCTTTTCCACCGTGCGTTATTGTCTTCGTCATCTACCCGCAAGTTGTGTGACGGACTTCAGCATTCTGCAGATATTCTGCGTACTGATCGTAACGGCAATACGCGTTGGGCACTGACGAAAGGCGTTGAACCGCCGAGGGCAGAAAAACAAAGAATAAGAGCGGACTAAGAGAGAGCTAACCTCGGGTCAAGTGGCGGTTGCGAGATGAAGAGACGAAAGAGGCGCAACACTAGCTACTCATGTTCCCATCTTCTAGTCTTGTTCTAGCGGAAGCCATCGGACACCATCGCGGCACCGTCGCATGCACTGCCGAACCATTGACGGCAATTCAGCAGCCCGTTAACCGTCTCTCCCCGGAGCGCCGCCGGGCGCTGTGGAGTTTCTGACTCTGCTTCAGCCTTCACCTTGCGGATGTTCTTCGGTTCCTGTGGTTTTTTTTTTCTTGTGCGGCGTGCCAGGCTTTCAGCTGTGGCCTACCCCCCTCGTGTGAGACGGCGGACACTACGATGGGGCACTTCTGATGCCATGTTCCTTGTCGCAATCATGCCGGGACCGGGATTCCGGTGGCTGGCCGTCTGTGAGTAATGGGTGAGTACGGGGGGATGAGGTGTTTTGCGGCTTGCTTGTCGCTTGCCTATGCCTTGGAAGAGCCCCCCCGACCCTAGGGCAAAGCCACGCGGCGGGTAACCTGGTTTCCGTGTGGTGATATTGGGGGCCGCGAGATTGGTGCTCATGATGAGCCATTAGTTTCCGGCGATTGGGTTGGAATGCGGGAATCATTTCATCTTGTTTAGATTTTAGAACACCTCGGAAAATTGTCACTGTGGATGACGAGATTGTGCTAAGATCAAATGTCTCAATTCAGGCATTTGTATGGTCTCGGACACGGGCCGGAACCCTCTCCCTCAAATAAGAGCCAACAACCAAGTGTCATGCGCTTTTCGCATCTGTCCTGCAGGCAACCTGCCGGCTCTTAGGGCTCTAGTCTGACTTCGAAAAGCAGAGTCAGCCAACGTGATTCGCCAATGCCCAAGTCCACAGCCCCCTCGAGTTTCGCGGGAAGATCGATGTTGTGCGAGAGGCGACTGGTTCATGCGAGCACGGGCTGACCTTGGCCACTGTCCCCAATTTTCTGCCCAGTTCAGGCTTACACGTGGATCCCGCTCCACGGTTCTTTTGTCTCTGCCTGTATGCCTGCGTTGCTTACTGTGGTTTTGTCAGACTTGGGTGGTAGGCTGATGGCGTGTCAGACATTGACGAATGGCCCTGTTTTTTCTCTCCTGTTTCCATTTTTGCTCCTGTTTGTCTAATATCCAGTCTTGCGTGTTGAATCCTGTCAATGGAGGGAGCAGAGACAGGCGTCGGAGCAACGCGCAGATCCAAGGGCCCGAAAACCCGGTTCGGTGCTCGGTGTTGGCTGATGTACACTACTAGCCCTGCTGCATGTCTGGTCTGCCAGAGGGCGGCGTAGAACGGCCATGTGGTTTTAGCAAACAATCTTGGCTGCAGCTTGCAATCTGATTTTCGCAAACATGCATACCTTGATCATGTAGTAGGAAAGTTTTCCTGCTTTGTTAGTCCGAACAAACTCTCACAAGTTCATGGCTGGCAATCCCTGGAATTCTTTCCTCTCTCACTTTTTTCTCTCGTCCTTCCTATTTAGAACGGCAGAGTTCGCTCCCGAACCAGGATTTGCACAGAGTTCAGACGAACGGAGATGGCTTCCTCTTCTATCTTGCTGCGACACTGGTGGGGGGAGGCATTAGGTTTTGACAGCTATACTGGCATGTCGGTATTCTCTGCGACAACATGGTCTGTTGCATTTGACACGCCGGCAACTTAACCCACGTCTTCCGGGTTCCAAGACCATATGACTGACTGCATACTTGCTAGCCACATTTTGTTTGAGGAAACATTTCTGAACAATAGTTTGCAAGCCTCAACTGGCAGCCGCTGGTACCGACAGACGCCACAATATCCGAGGGCATCGGATTGATCATTGATGTCTTGCCAATATAGCACTGAAGACTTAGGTGACATCGCGCTAGAAAAAACGAACAATAGAGTTCAAAAGCTTGGCAAGGGTCACGATCAACAATCAAACCAGTCGCTCGGTACGCAAACTTCCTTTTCAGGAAAGGTATCCGCGTTTGCGGCCAAAAATTGACTTCACCCCTTGCAACGATTGCAATATTGCTGTGCCGCTGCCCGCAACAACAAACCCAGCGAGCCCAGGGGTTTGCTTTCAATGTCCGAGTCCAAGTCTTTCCAAGAATCCAACCCACCGGAGTTGATCTCGGAGGTGGCTCCGTCGTCCTTCATCCCCGTGCATCTATCGTGACCGCTAGAGAAACATTCTTGATGGATCGGCCCACTACTCAGACTGGGTTGCAGCTTCAATGTTACGATCTCACGGAGTTCTTGCCGGATGTCAGGTTAATCTGGTATTGGGGGCGAAGTTCACTTCTAGGGTTTACGGAGCTCCTCCGACTACGCCGCTTACAGATTATCATTGTCACAAATGCCAAGCTACCAACAGCCGACAAGTTTGTGTTGTCGTTTTCGTGTAACGTTCATCCCACAAACTACTTAATGTGTGGCAGTGAAGGAAGGAGCAGCGATCGGTAATCTCATAATTCTCATTCCAGCTCACGTTTATAAATAGTCCATCTTGGCCATTCTAATTTAGCCGACACGTCATATGGTCACACAAGTAAGGTAATTAGTTGTTTGTGCCTAGATTTCAAATCGAACACTGCACTCATTGATTAAGACAGTGCAACTGGGACCGCTGATCTTGAGCTCATGCTATTGAAACTCTCCGCACTAAAGTGCTTTCAGCTGTTCCATGTCCTCAGTCTGTATCACAAATGCATTCGATTATCTGGCGAGAAATAAGGCTCGTTCGGCGAGGGGCTAGGAAGAGCAGCAAACCCAACATGATTCAGGCGCAAAGCTGCGTTAAACTGTACTTGAGAATAATGTTTATGCCATGTCAATTTCGGTGGTACTTCTATTGGCTTCAGGTTTATATAAAGACGATGACCCCTAAAAAACTGGCGTCAAGTGTCAAAGCACCTCCACAAGCTTATGAAGATTCTCGCGTTATATTGAACCTGAGAATCGATCAAAACTGTGGCAACTTACGCTTGGTCATGTTTAATACTTTGACAAGAAAGAGAAGTCAGAGCCAGAGACACGCAATGAAGGTCGAGCTTGAGATGACCATGTCATGTGAGATGGGATACGATAAAGTCCCATAAGTTAGAGTCTCTTGAGCACTAAGGTAGACCAAGACTCCTGAGATAGCGATCAATTCATACGTACTACTTCCGGTGCTTGGGTTGGGTCTACGAATTGATCTGTCATGTTCCGCTTTGCACCATCTCACGCTCCAACCTGCAGCAAGCTTGGCTCTGAGAAATGTCTAGTCAAATCTCACCGACTCGGATTTGTGAAACCGGTGATTAGTCTCTGCATATATTTAGTGCCAATAGTAAAGATCACATGTTGGAAACCAAATGCAGTCGCAAGTATGTTGTGATGTATGACCCGGATGTAGTCCGGACCTGGCTTAAGTCCGCTCCCGCCGATTCTCCGTGAGACACTGGCCGATGCGGGGCCGCATACATCTAATGCCCTTCGGCTTCAACCTCAAAGTCCGGGCATACAAGCTCTAAGACAAAATGATATAAACTCGTTCGCATTAAGAAGCAAACGATATTGTTATTGCCAGTGTTCAACCAAAGCTGTACAGAATCTGCAATTCCATCACCATGTCTCGTCCGCTTGTTGTCCCAGACAGACCTCTAACATGGCTCATCACCGGCTGCTCATCCGGGTTTGGACTAGCTCTCACAAAACTGGCGCAAAAACAAGGGCACACTGTAATAGCCACCTCGCGCAACCCCCAAAAGACACCGGACCTAGTGCGTGAAGTCCAGGATGGAGGGGGCCGCTGGCTTCCGCTCGACGTTGACGACCTGAACTCGGGAGACCTCATCACGGACCTCGAGAAAGCTGGTACTTCGATTGATGTGCTAGTCAATAATGCTGGATGGTCCATCCATGGCCCGGCAGAAGGTTTCACGGAAGAAGAGACGAGGGCGCAGATGGATACCGTATTCTTTGGGCCTTACCGGTTGATGAGGGCAGTCGCTCCCCTTATGCGAGAGAGAGGCAGCGGTTTCATCGTCAATATCAGCTCTGGGGCTGGGTTGGAGGGGAGAGAGTCGATGGGCGTTTATGCGGCTGCGAAAGCTGCGATGGATGGTGGGTGTGGTGACCTTTAATCCTCTCGCGAGTCTCGGCTGATGATACTTCTTATAGGTGTTAGCAAAGTCCTCGCAAAAGAAATGGCCCCGTTCGGTGTCCGCGTCTTGACAGTTGCGCTCGGGTCATTCGACACGAATATGGGGCCGACAGTTAGGTTAGCGGGTAAGCCTACGCCTTCGGACTACGACGGTAGTGCTCTAGATGCATTCGTTAAGGTCATAGCTGCATCGGCAACAGAGGGCTTTCCTGCCGATGGGGATCATGTCAAGGCAGCCAAGGTGATATATGAAGTCGTCACCGGCACAGGAGTAGGTGAGGGCAAGGAGGGTGAGAGAATGCTGCCTTTGGGAAGGGATATGGCGAAGAGAGTTGGTGATGTCGTTGGAGGGTGGCAGAGGACCATGGATGTATTCGGAGACGTATGCAACAATGTGTACTTGGAAAAGTAAACGCCACAAGTAGAGTCAATTCTCATCATGGAAGGCCATTCAAATGCCAAGTATTTATATACAACCCCCCAACAAATGACCTTCAGACAGGATATGCTTCTGGCGGGCTATCATCTTTGTCTCAAAGCTTCTCCATGCTCCTTAGGTACTTTCGTGAAGCCATCTCTGCAATCCTCACCTGTTGTCAACCTCTTCCAGGCTGACAGTCTCCCAACCCTTCTCACCACCACCTAGCACGATTCCCACATCTTCACTCATATCATTCCATCCCATTTTCCGCAACCCATCCGGCCCATCTTCTGCGAAAACCACATACAAATCTTGCCATGCACGCGCGACCTTCTCTTCCAACGGCGTAGAGGGGCCACGAGCCCAGTCGTGTGTTCCGAAGATCAAAGGCATGTCTGAGCTGTGGTGGGCTCGCAGCCATGGTCGTGGACTAATATTGGGGAATGAACTAGTACCAGCAGGTGCAAAGTCTTTGAGTAAGAAGCGGAACGTGGAAGCATGAGCTGAGCGGGCTCTGTCATCCAGAAGATTGTTAGCAGCTACACTGAGAATCTGAGACTGTCAGGATGTACGGGGAGAGAACTTCGTACCGTGCCATGGCTACCATTGGTCCCAAGAAGTAGTCTTTTGTGATCTTTTCCGCCCAGAACGGATCAGCCCCGTCGGGATGATACACAGCTACTGAGTTGCCTTCATCGTTCATGGTTCCACAAATGGCCGGCTTGTTGTGACCAGTCAGCGATGATCAACTCGAAATCAGTGAGCGAACCCTGCTTACCAGTTTACTGAAATTTCCTGCCTTGGCTCTGTCTTCATAATCATCAAATAGCGTGAATCCGTCTACCACGGGCCGGAAACTCATAAAAGGCCTCTCCTCGGTAGCCCAGTGATGCTGGATAGCCTCAAGGAGCACTCGCGGAGACTGTTGTCTCATAAATTCTAGCTCTGCCGCAGCGTCACCGTCCGAGAAGCCGAGTACCTTGGCGAGAGCACTGAAGTGCGTACATCCCGGGTCGCTCACTGGAAGCGGAGGGAGTGCGCACCCAGAATGGAGAATGAGGTTTCGCACCAGGGGTTTGTCCAGGTGCAGGAACGCGTGGCAGTCGATGCTACGGGCGCCTGCTGATTGTCCGAAATGCGTCATTCGCGATGGATCACCGCCGAAGGAGGCGATGTGTTGGTGTACCCATTCCAGCCCGAGTCGCTGGTCTAGAAATCCTAGATTTCGTTCATTAGGGCTGAGTCCTGCGGCGTTGGGGAAGCCGAAGACGTTCAGGCGATAACTGGATTCGTGTAAGCGCATAGATCCCCGAGGCGAGATTGGGATGGCCCCGAGAGGTTCGGTAAACTAACTTAATGCTGACAACAATGTGGCATTTGCCGTTCTCGATCCAGGGCGTCGGATTCTGATAAGGAATCGTAGAGCCACCGACGAGAAACGCGCCACCGGTGATGAAGACTATCACAGGGAGCTTCTTCGTGAACCCCTCCTTGACCGCATCTTTGGGTGCCCAAATGCAAAGAGAGAGACAATCCTCGGAAGTGTCGTCTCGGATCTGGTGTTCAGTCACATCCGTACTATAGACCGACGGCCTGCCTCCAAGCTGCTGAGGGCAAGATAGTCCAAACTTTGTGGCATCAATGCTGTCGACCGGAGCCTTCGGCGTTGGAGGTAACCACCGGCGCGGCCCTATCGGCGGTTCGGCGAAGGGAATGCCGAGGAATTGGGCGACGTTTGGGTAGTCTCTGTTGATGAATCCTTTGACGGAGCCGAAAGTTGAGTTTACTGTGACATAGTCGACTCCCAACTTGCTTTCACTAACGATAGACATGGTTGATTGATTCCTGTGTTGCAGGTTGCTCGTCCTCGTTGTCTGACGTTGATGTTGACGAGAAAGGTCCTCTACATTATGCACAAGATACTAGCTTAGCTGTCAGCGCACCGGGTTCTGTCCCCTTGGTCTAGGGCATGTTGATGGAACTCCACATAAGGATGCAGGATCAATTGCATGAGTACGGAGTATGAAATCCTGAATCAGCAGCTGTCTCTACGGTTCTGAATGGTTTGCACATACCGTAGCGTCAGGACTCTTCCCTTTCAGTTTAAATCCTTCTTCTTGAGATTCTCTCTGTATCTGCAATTTCCATCAAAGTGCTGTCCTTTATCCGTGGGTGTCATAGCGTGTCGATGGCCCTGTCACTGCTCTAGCACGGCCCCTGAATCCTGCTTGACTTTAGGCTATATCAGCACTGTGCCCGCGGACCCATCTGCTGGAGGATGTCGCCTGTGGTTCGTTCATAGGTAATGCAAATGTCTCCGCAAAGCTGCAAATTGGCAACATATCTAGTAAGCATCGTCTACATTCTTTGGATGGTTGCCATTTCACGAATAACTGATGTCGCTTACTTCCTAGCAAGTACAACAATGCGGTATTCATTCGTATACAATTGAGTACAATGTGGCACAAAACCTACATCATTTGTCTGACGGAACGGTGGAGTTGAAGAGGATCCAGTAATGTTAAACAATTGTCATATGAGGTGCAGCTCAACAACGCAAACATGAATTGCTTGCATAAATGAGACTTGCTTATAGTTGAGTCGAGATTCGAGACTAAGTATGTTATACAAAGCATTATTAGCAGGGCCGCCACGACTGAAGTAAGCGGTGTGAATTGGACCATCGTAGGGCCCGCTCAGCAAAAGGAGAGTTTTAGACGAGAATCAAAGTTTTACTTTCACACTATTAGTATTGCCTAACGTAGGAAGCAGAGGACACTCAATATGGATATTCATGACCGGCGCTCTCTAAAGCCGGTGCCTTTGTAAGGGGCGGCTATTGAGAGGCCGGCTATCTCGAGTTGAAGCTGTGAATGCCGTTTTCTAGTATAAAAACAGAAGGCCCGTACCGAAAACGTTCCAGAAACCAACTCAACAAGCAGCTGCAGACGTCTATCAATCCAGCAAATCATCAATACCGTCTTCCCACGAAAATGCAAATCAAGGCCGTTGTTCTCTTTCTCACTGCCACGCTGCTTGGCTCTGCGGTAAGATGAACGGCAGTAACTCAATAGAAATATTTCCGAAACGCTAACTTTTGACTTAGAGTGCCTTCTGCAGCAAAGATGACTGTTGTTTCAAGGACAATGTGGCTCGCGATAAGCACGTAAGTTCTATACTCCCCTTGCGTGCTTCGTCGTGTCTCGTTACTAATGCTAGTTGTGTAGAACGGTGATGCTTTCTACTGCCTGAACGTCATGCACGGAGGACCTTGCCATGCCGACTGCTGTACTCTTGATGGAAAGGGACGCTCCTGCTAAGGTTCGAGTTGACGATGGAGAGGTCATCAAGGAATGGCGTTACCGGATTTAGGAGCCGTAGTGCTGAAATGTTCGTCGAGATCAGACATTGGTGGCAGCAGAAAAGCTTTGAATCTAGAATTTCTGCTTCATTTCACTTTGGGCAAGAGAGGTGTTCATGTGTGGAGCAATACCTAAGTAT
This sequence comes from Colletotrichum simmondsii, assembly GCA_001563135.1. NCBI lineage: Eukaryota > Fungi > Ascomycota > Sordariomycetes > Glomerellales > Glomerellaceae > Colletotrichum > Colletotrichum simmondsii. The sequence continues at coordinate 106,461 of JFBX01000861.1, forward strand.
GGAGTGCATTTAAATACACGCCTTCTATGTTCGTTAGTATGCTTCCGATGATGAGACTCTAGCATATCATGATGATCCAAAATCACAACTTTCCGTCTTGCTGGGAATGGTCATATTCGTGCAGTCTTTAAGGATACATCTGCCTGGAGATCTCTGGTCAAGCAAATCGGGACTAATGATATTTTATTTAGAAAATTGGAAAAGTTAAAGCATTTACAAAATGCTAAGACGGATAGACTAAATGAATTTGTCACGAGTTATGGCACACAGTAATAGGCATACGGAGTATAGTAAAGTGGCTTAACTTATTAAAATAGA